>BQNB010144811.1:2581-16805 GCA_026074375.1 Tanacetum coccineum
AAACTTTACCCGAATCATCAACTTCTTCTTGTAAATTCTAGAGATGATTACACAAAATTTTTGGGAGTGAAAGTTTTGAGAGGATATGGAAATGGGGGAGGAGGGGCCAGCTCATAAAGGTAGAGAGGAGGGGACAAAAATGTTCCTAATGTTTAAAAAGAATTACACATTAATTTGATTAAACCCTTTTACTCATAATACCAAAAATAAGTTTTGTAAAAAGAAAACAAATTATTTCCCCAAATACATAAAAGGGGCCGGATTTATGTAATTAAAATAGGATTTTATATTTTTTTAAAACTATATATCTTATATTATATCTTTATTATATACAAATATTTATAAACTAAGGTTTTAATTTCAAATGCTTATTAATAAACTTTAGATTATATTCATAATTACCAATATGAAATAAAATTTAAATTTTTGGGTTTTAAAACCCATCATTTTAAGGACACAGCAAATAGAAAATGAAAGAATAGTTTCTAAGGCTTATTTCTCCTCTACACTTAAGTTGAACATTGTTTCCAATGTTCCAAAGAAGTATCCGTTAAAAACGAATAAAGGGAAAAGAAATTAAGCAAAAGAAACTCGTACTCCCCTAGTATACTCAATAATGGAGAAGAAACAAGCGATAACTAGTTAAATCGTCCTTCAAGAATCATTCAATGAAACTTGCTAAGTTAGGCTTCATGGTTACCGTGTTTGTTAATTATTTAGGGAATTTTCTTTTAACAACAGCAATAGTAATTCAAGTGTTAAAATTGATAATGACAATTACTAAGAGCCAAGGCCAGAAACTATCAAAAGTTGGTTTGCTTTTAACAAAGACGGTATTCTCACACGGACAGCTCAAAAAAAGTTTTATGAATCGAACCCTCCCGTTGGGCGGGTTATATTACTAGTATATATGTATATGTATATGTATATGTATATGAATATATGTGTGTGTGTGTGTGTGTGTGTGTGTGTGTGTGTATAGTGGTGTTATATTGAGAACCCATTTTAAGTGCAGAACTTTCTTTACAGAACTCTTAAAATGAATCTGGATCTTTAGAAAACATCTAATCTAATCTAAGGAAAACATCTCTTTATTGATTAAAATAACAACTCTAAGAAATAAGATGTGTATTCACGTCAACATAAATAATACTAATTTTCTAATTACTTTTGAAGTAGATATGTTGGAATGATAATATGAGTGTGTCGTCATGTGGTTTTATTGTTTCTCATTGATTTTTAAATTAGGTTGATATCTTATTGGTTTGGTTCGTGGCATTCATTGCATTATACTGCATTTTTTGCAAATATTTTATCAAAAATTGGATTTTATATAGTTGTAGTTTGTTGTTTTGTTTTTATTATTTGGCACTACCGTCATGTAACTTAAATAATTTTTATATATTAATATTAGTGACGACGTTATATTTGCTTAGAAACCGTAACCTTAGTAAAATTGATATATTTATACTTTATCTTTTTGTTTGGAAATTTAAACTTTTGATGATATATATTGATACAGTGATTTTGGGAGAGAACAAAACGGAAAGACAATGTACGAAGAAAATGATCGACAATAGCGTATATACGATTTTGAAAGACGTACAAAATATGTTTTTAGAAGTTAGACACATATGAGTAAAACAATATTTCTGAGAAGCTGCAATATCACATATTTTGGGAAGGAGACACAAATGTTCTTAGAAGACGTACACATAATTTTTTTTTACATAAATTTGAGATAAACCGCACATACACATTTTTTCGGATCGTGCACATATGTTTTTCATGATTTATGAAGACTGCATACAAGTATTCATGGATATCTGGCGAGAAGATAGTTATGATAAAGAAGTAAAGAGTAAAGACACATGTGCATGCAGATATAAGTGCACATAAACAAACTTGAGTATGTATATATATAAGGGCATATGGATGAACTCAAATGCACATATACATACACAAAATTGAGTCTCTAATGAGGGAAAATACATGTGCATATACGACAAGACCGATTTTGATTGTGTTAAAGATTAGTAGACATCGCTAAACTTTCATTTATTATTTACTTTTAGAATTTTTTTTATTTAAATTGTGATTTTAGATTTAGTTTGTAATGTTTTTGTTTTGAAATGTATACTGTACATGTAAAATATTTATGTTTGTCATTCCATGCACTTGTGTAAATATTTGCAACCAAAACACATTATAGGTTTAAGCAATTTAACTCTAAAAACATATATAAAATTAGATTATCTAAAAAAACACATATGCACCTTACTTTTTTAAAACTAAACATGCTGAAAAAACTATTCATATAATTTAGGAACTAAAAAATGTTTTCTTATTAAAAAAAAATTTAAAAATTTTAAAATGTAATTTTACCTATATACCCTTTTGAATTAAATTAAAAAGATAAATATTAAAAAAAATTTGATTGGTTGATGTTGGTTCTCGCGGTTCTGTATATTTATTTGGTTCTGAAAAGAACCTTACCCATATATTTATATATAGTAAGGATCTAGTGAGAAGTATTGTTAAAATAGGAAGGATAAAAAGTTATTTGCACCATTAAATTAGAAGATCAATGATTAAAAATGAAGGGTGACATAATTGTAAATAGTAAGAATTTTAATTGAGTGCATGAGGACATATAAGTAAAATCAACCTAATTCTTTTATTCTTAACATATATTGTAACTGCCGTCTTCAATTCGTTATTTAATAAACAATAACTACGGTGTTTTTTCTTATCATCCTTCATGATGTATGATGTATATGCATTGATATCATGATCATAATTTTTAGACTGAATTACATAAATCGTCCTTGTGGTTTGCCGGATCCTACATTTTTTTTCCCTGTGGTTTTTTTTCAACGGGTTTGTTCCTTGTGGTTTTGATCCATTACAGGTTTGGTCCATTGACCAACATTTTCTTAGTTTGACCAAGGGACCAAACTCGCAATGGATCAAAACAGGGGTATTTCGTAAATATTTGAGGGGCTATTTCGTAAATAAAAAAAGGAACGGGTCGGGGCGGACTGGGTCGGGTCGACCCGACAATACCGATAACTCAGAAAGTGTGAGTGAATATTTTGGAAAAAAAAGCAAAAAAACAATTTAAATTTTTTTTTAAATGTTCGGACATTCATAAAAAAAACAGACCGATGACTAAAAAAGTGCGAGAGAGTATTTAAAAAAAGAAAATCGGGACCGGGTAGGGTTGAGCCGGCATATTAAATGCACCCCGGTAAAAAAAAGGAAAGTTTTATCTTAAAATTTTTTTGAGGAAAAAAAGTTTACTTTTAAAAACTTTTTGAGGGAAAAAAAGGGAAAAAAATGGTAAAAAAAAAACTAACTGTTAAGAAAAAAATATTCATAAAAAAACAGACCGATGGCTCCGACAGTGCGAGAGGGTATTTCGAGAAAAGAAAAAGCAAAATTTTATTTTAAAATTTTTTTTAGAAAAAAAAAGAACGGGACGATTAGCGGAGCGCGAGGTTTGAGGAAACTTAAAGGTTTATTCATAAAAAAACAGACCGATGACTCAAACAGCGCGAGAGGGTATTCCGAGAAAAAAAATAAAGTTTTATTTTAAAAAGTTTTTGAGAAAAAAAAAGGTTAAAAAAAGGAATTTTTTTTTTCTAAAGGAAAAAAAAAACCGATCGGACCGGGTAGGGTTGAGCCGGCATATTAAATGCACCCCGGTAAAAAAAAGGAAAGTTTTATCTTAAAATTTTTTTGAGGAAAAAAAGTTTACTTTTAAAAACTTTTTGAGGAAAAAAAAGGGAAAAAAAATGGTAAAAAAAAAACTAACTGTTAAGAAAAAAATATTCATAAAAAAACAGACCGATGGCTCCGACAGTGCGAGAGGGTATTTCGAGAAAAGAAAAAGCAAAATTTTATTTTAAAATTTTTTTTAGAAAAAAAAAGAACGGGACGATTAGCGGAGCGCGAGGTTTGAGGAAACTTAAAGGTTTATTCATAAAAAAACAGACCGATGACTCAAACAGCGCGAGAGGGTATTCCGAGAAAAAAAATAAAGTTTTATTTTAAAAAGTTTTTGAGAAAAAAAAGGTTAAAAAAAGGGTAAAAAAAAGAGTAAATGTAAAGAAAAAGAAAAGAAAAAAAAAAATGCGGGGCGCATTAAATTTCGGGTCAAAAAAGCGGGTAGCATTAAATTTTTTCCGGGCCGGGTATTCTGCCCTTTGTAATATATATATAATAACTACGGTGTTTTTTCTTATCATCCTTCATGCTGTATGATGTATATGCATTGATATCATGATCATAACTTTTAGAGTGAATTACATAAATCGTCCTTGTGGTTTGCCGGATCCTACATTTTTTGTCCCTGTGGTTTACTCAATAATGGAGAAGAAACGTGCGATACCTAGTTAAATCGTCTTTCAAGAATCATCCAATGAAACTTGCTAAGTTGGGCTTAATGGTTACCATGTTTGTTAATTATTTAGGGAATTTTCTTTTAACAACAGCAATAGTAATTCAAGTGTTAAAATTGATAATGACAATTACTAAGAGCCAAGGCCAGAAACTATCAAAGGTTGGTTTGCTTTTAACAAAGAAGGTATTCTCACACGGATAGCTATATGCCACACTATCAAGAATCAAACAGAAAAGAGGAATGAAGATTATATGTTTACACTAACACGACAACCATTAGAACTGAACGATATTGTCTCAAACAAAGTTTTATGAACCGAACCCGCCCGTTGGGCGGGTTATGTTACTAGTATATATATATATATATATATATATATATATATATATATATATATATATATATATATATGTTATATCATTTGTATATGTATATGTATATGTAATATGTATTTGTATATGTGTGTGCATATATATATATTATATTTATATTTATATTATATATATATATATTTATTTTTATATTAATATATATATATATTATATTTATTCTATATATATATTGAAGTGTTATATTGATAACCCATTTTAAATGCAAAACTTTACAGAACTCTTAAAATGAATCTGAAACTTTAGATGAGTATGATCAAAGGCTATGATAAATTATGCAATTTATGTAAATAAAAGAAAGATTGGGCTGTTATTTGTAAGTCTGAAAGAGCAATTAAGGTATTTTATATTTATTCTTAAAAAGTGCTAAAAATCTAAAAACCTAGAAAGAGAAAGAAACTTCCGGCCTATAGGAAAACATAACTCATATCCATCATCATCAGATCTACACACCTCTTTTCTTCCCTTGACCCAAAAAACATTCATTAGATCGTCATCTTTGCATTGGCATCCACCATGGGGTACATATCTTCAATTTTCTCTCCCATGTGGTAAAAGCCTAGCCGCCCTCCTTTACAAGAAGTTCCTCACAAATTAGAGCGGTGCGTACTCTTAATTTTACAAAATCATTGTTTTTTGTTAAAAAGTTTATTTCTATTTTACTGAATTAGAACAAGACGAGGCATGAAAACATCTCTTTATTGATTAAAATAATAACTCTAAGAAATAAGATGTATATTCACGTCAACACAAACTAATTTACTAATTTTCTAATTACTTTTGAAGTAGATATGTTGGAATGATAATATGAGTGTGTCGTCATGTGGTTTTATTGTTTCTCATTGATTTTTAAATTAGGTTGATATCTTATTGGTTTGGTTCGTGGCATTCATTGCATTATACTGCATTTTTTGCAAATATTTTATCAAAAATTGGATTTTATATAGTTGTAGTTTGTTGTTTTGTTTTTATTATTTTGCGCTACCGTCATGTAACTTTAATAATTTTTATATATTATGTGACTCGTTATGAGTTTGCTTGAATCCGTACCTTGTAAAATTGATATAGTTATACTTTTTGTTTGGAATTTAAACTTTTGTTGATATATTTTGTTACAGTGACTTTGAGGAGAGAACAAAACGGGAAAGACAATGTACGATGAAAATGATCGACAAGTGCGTATACGTTTTTGAAAGACGTGCATATATGTTTTTAGAAGTTGGACACATATGTGTAAAAAAATTTGCTGAGAAGCTGCAATACACATATTTTGGGAAGGCGTACACATATGTTGTTAGAAGACGCACATATATGTTTTTTCATAAATTTGAAGATAAACCGCAAATACACATTTTTTCGGAATCGTGCACATATGTTTTCATGATTTTATGAGAGACTGCAAATACATGTGATTCTTGGAAGGCGTGCACATATGTTATTGCAAATAAATGTGAATTTTAGAAGGCGTGCACATATGTTACTATAAGAAATGTACGTGTAAATTGAACACGATACTTTTGTTTTTTAATTCTATATCATTTGATTTTATATTTTGTAACTGATATTTTTGTTCTTGTTGTTAAAAATTAAGAGTATGTAACATTTATTTAAAAATTTAGAAGTTTAAAGAATGTATATTAAAAACATATACACAATTATTATTATTTTTTAATGAAACACATTCGAAGGTTAAAAGTCGCAAACTAGTAACATTTACGCAATAACTTTATGGAGCAAAACGTATTCTTCAGTTGCCAAAAAATAGAGAGAAAAAATTGTATTACTCTCTCCGTCCCATATTAAGTGTCCACAATGGAATCTTTTAAGTCTTCATTCATCAACTTTGACCATAAATATTTTTGTTTGTGTTATATAATATTGAACGAAAATTATACCAACGAAAAATATATTTGAAACTCTATCCATTCATATATCTTGCATCAAGTATCATATAACATAAGAAGAAATCATTAAGGGCAAAGTTGAAGAAAAAAAACTTTAAAAAAGTCAAGTGGACACTTAATGTGGGTCAAAGTTGAAGAAAAAAGACTTTGAAAAAGGTCAAAGAAATCATTAGGGTCAAAGTTGTCAGATCTCGTTTCATATATTTAATGAAAATGATCGACACCCCCAAACCTTCGATCTGTGTAACCAATACCCCAAACCGTTTTATCAAGTGGTGGTTGTTGCGTTAAATAATTGATCCGGTGACGGTATTCGGATTATGGATAAACGATTCAAAAAGGTTTGCACTTTAGTTTTTCTTTTATGAGTTTTCAATGCTTTTTGTTTCTTAGTTCTTATACGTCAAAGTTTTTGGAATCTAAAATACAACATTTTGCTGCTACTAAATGGAATTGAAATATTTAAATTAGTAAATGGTTTCCTTTGTTGCTACTGTTGACACCAACAGTGAACTTTGAACTTATGAGTGGGGTTTGATTTGGTTTGTTATGTCACCATAAATTTAATTGTCATGATTATTTGTTAATGAAATGAAATAAAAAGTGGATTTAAATATGATTAACTTTTCTTTTTGATGCAGGTGTCGACAGTTATTTATGCATATGGGATATCAAATCAAAACAGCTAAGTACTTTCTCCCCATGTTGATTCAAATATGTTACAAGGCCATTGGCCTCACCTGAAGGTTAAATGTATAAAGTATAGTTGTTTAATATACGTGCAAGCGAATGCTTATATATTTGAAAACAAATTTGTGGTTACAACTAGAAATTTTTAGGTTGCATTGAACTATATTTATGCTTAGTAATTTCATTAGCGTTTCACTTTGCCTCTAAACTAATAGTAGTAGAAATTAAGTTTGTATCTACTAATGATATCTTTATAAGTATGGATTGCATATATGTTTTCTTGTTTTAGTCTCTTTCATAAAAGTTTATTTGAGCGTTGAGAAACTTATGATTTAGATATAAAAGTTTTGTAATCATAACCAGATATAATGGTGCCTATGCACATGTATACCATGTCACGGCTCTTCGCATTTATTGTTTATAACTGATCTTATATGTAGTGGGTTTTAAAGTGAACATGAGTAAACTTTTTTTTATATTAATTTCCGTTTCATCATTATTTACATTTAGTGATCTTTAATTGTGACTTGTGGGTTATTATACAAATGTTTATGTGGATACCTTTTTAAATGTTTCTATATTATAATATTTTCTGAGTAGGTGTACATATGTGTTCAAATAGATTATGAGTAGGTGTACATATGTGTTAGAATAACTTATGAGTAAGTATGCATATGTGTTCTGCTAGTTTTTGAGTCGGTGTACATATGTGTTCGAAAAGATTATGAGTAGGTGTACACATGTGTTAGAATAGCTTATGAGTAAGTGTGCATACGTGTTCTGCTAGATTATGCATATATGTGACACTACTTTTTATGATTGAATTCATTTTTAGAAAATGATTGTGCATATGTGTTTTGTTAGTTGTTATGTTTTAATAATTATTTTATTAATTGTTTGTGGTTACAGGTACGAGTATGATGATTAATATGAAGAGTGCATATGTGTTTTCTACATGCTATCAAGCGAGAAGATAGTTATGATAAAGAAGTAAGAGTAAAGACACAAGTGCACGTAAACTAACTTCAATATGTATATATAAGGGCATATGGATGGACTCAAATGCACATATACATACACAAAAATCGAGTCTCTAATGAGGGAAAATACATGTGCATATATGACAACACCGATTCTGATTGTGTTAAAGATTAGTAGACATCGCTAAACTTTCATTTATTATTTACTTTTAGAATTTTTTTTATTTAAATTGTGTATCACATGATTTTAGATTTAGTTTATAATGTTTTTGTTTTGAAATGTATACGGTACATGTAAAATATTTATGTTTGCCATTCCATGCACTTGTGTAAATATTTGCAACCAAAACACACCAAAACACATTATAGGTTTAAGCAATTTAACACTAAAAACATATATAAAATTAGATTATCTAAAAAAACACATATGCACCTTACTTTTTTAAAACTAAACATGCTGAAAAAAATTCCTAAAATTTAGAAACTAAAAAATGTTTTCTTATTAAAAAAAAAATTTAAAAATTTTAAAATGTAATTTTACCTATATACCCTTTTGAATTAAATTAAAAAGATAAATATTAAAAAAAATTTGATTGGTTAATGTTGGTTCTCGCGGTTCTGTATATTTATTTGGTTTTAAAAAGAACCTCACCCATATATATATATAGTAAGGATCTAATGAGAAGTATTGTTAAAATAGGAAGGATAAAAAGTTATTTGCACCATTAGATTAGAAGATCAATGGTTAAAAATGAATGGTGGCATAATTGTAAATAGTAAGACTTTTAATTGAGTGCATGAGGACATATAAGTAAAATCAACCTAATTCTTTTATTCTTAACATATATTGTAACTGCCGTCTTCAATTCGTTAATTTAATAAACAATAACTACGGTGTTTTTTCTTATCATCCTTCATGATGTATGATGTATATGCATTGATATCATGATCATAACTTTTAGAGTGAATTACATAAATCGTCCTTGTGGTTTGCCAGATCCTATATTTTTTGTCCCTGTGGTTTTTTTTCAACGGGTTTAGTCTTTGTGGTTTTGATCCATTACAGGTTTGGTCCATTGACCAACATTTTCTTAGTTTGACCAAGGGACCAAACTCGCAATGGATCAAAACAACAAGGGACCAAACCCGCAATGGATCAAAACCACAAGGACTAAACCCGGTGAAAAAAACCATAGGGGCAAAAAATGTAGTGTAGGTGGGGGGGGTGGGGGGGGTGGGGGGGGGGGGGGGCGGGGTGGGGTGGGGGTTTCGGCATCAAAGGACCGATTTATAGTAATTCACTCTAAATTTTTATACATTTTAATATGTTCTTGTGGTTTTTCCATATACTACGAGACCTAAGGTGTTCTTGTAGGTTAGACCAACGTTCGTGTGTTTATTCCGTGGCTAAGATTGCCTCCGAGGACCTGACGTTGGATTATTTCTGACTTTTCATAAAAGCATGACATCCTGTTCTTTTTTCTAAACAAAGATTGCATACTATTTCTATTTTATATAAAATTTTAAAATTTTCACATGCATCTATTCTTTTTTTGAAGGATATATGTATTCATTTTTCCGTACATGAATTGATGAACCTTCGTAAATGACGAACAACTAAACCATAATTTTATACTATGAAATTTAAAGTAATACTTACATTATTCTTTTATAAAATAAAATATGCATCTTCACTTTAATAATACAAATTGTGACATGAGAAGAAGAGGTTGTGAAAGAGAGGAGAAAAAATAGGAATGAATGAGAATGTCTAAAATACCCGTAACTTTAATTCAAACTGATTGGCTAGGATTACTTCTTATCCTTCTTATTTTAAAGTTTATTCTCATTTGATCATATTATATATTATATACGAGGCGTGCCGAATCCGTGAGTTGCACCGGGCTTGGTTTTTACGCACAAACTGAATTATAATAATTAGTGTGGAGTATATGAGCATATTAGCATGAAAAACGGGTTGGTTAATGCTAGCAATAAAAATGATTAAATAGTGTTAATAAATAATTTTCTCTCCATGTATAAGGTCAAATCTTATAGAACCTAAAATAATGATGCAAGAACTCGTTTAGATAACTATTTCTTTTGGAACATACCATAACATGAGTTGCAATCTACGATGCGTATAACTCCGAGGGCATGACTGTGACTGCTAAATATAGCAACAAAGTATCCAAGCTTTAAAATACAATATATTTTAAAAATCTTGAGTGACCTTGGCTCTGATACCAATTGTAGGAAACTAGAAGGGGGGTTGAATAGTTTACCGGTTAATTGTCCGTTTTAAAATTTTGCTTAGAAAATTGTTTGATTTGAGTTATATGTCAATCAATCAACAATATGAAACACAACTAAACTATCTAATATAATTAACTAAGTAAACAATAACAATATAAAGAGATAGAGAAAGAAACGATCAAACCAAGACACCAAGATTTATAGTGGTTCGGCTACGAAGCACCTCTTCGTTCCTACTCCACTCTCCGAGTACTCCACTCAAGATTTTACTATGTCAACAAGCTCCCTTTAGGCAGAGAAAACCATTTACTTGTCGCTTACTTTCTTTTTCTACACTAAGCTAGATGTCGAGTCCTAATGTTAGCTAGAACTAATCTAAGACTTCACTAAGTCTTTATATACTCACAAGATATATACCCTTCGATTGGCACATAATCCAAATTACACAATTACCACAATTTACATATTTGGATCACACACAATCCAATTTACACAACAACACAAAGTAAATATAATGAAGATTTGTGATCTTGAGGAGGAAGAGAGAGATCACTTGATAACAATTCGTATGTAGAAGAATACGATTATTCTTCTCTTGCACTTGATTAGAAGAAGAAGGGAGGAAGAAAGAATTAATCACTTGAAACAAGATCAAGGTATGTTAGTGATCAAGATATGTGTTTTAGAAAGAAAGAAGAGAGAAAAGTAGATCTGAGAAAATTCGTGGCAAGAGGTTTTGTTTTTCAGATGGGGTGGCCTAGTGTTTATAGAAGACAAAAAGAGCCGTTATGCTGGCGGCGTGGCGGTCCCTTATATATAAGGGGACCGCCAGGCCTAAAAGGGGGCAGCCACTAGACTCCGCTCCCTTTTTTGTCCCTTTGTGGTGAATGTTATATCTGTTATAGAACCTTCTATTTTGGGGGGAAATTTTGAATTTCAAATTTTATGTTTTTAATAAAACTTTTCTTTTAATGAATAAATATTTTGTTTTTATATTTTTATAAAACCACATTTGTAGAAATGTAAGGTTTGAGGAAAATATTTTCTTGATCACTAATCATGTTTAATGATTTGTTTATCCATACCTTAAATGATTAATCTTAGAAATAGAATTTTATGATTAGTAATTTATAAACATTTAATTTTATCGTAAACGGTTTCACATTTTGTTATTATCAAAACATTGAGAAGTTGAAAAATATAAATAACGTTTTTAGACATTATTTGTATTAACAATCTCTCCCTTTTTGATGATGACAAAACATAAACTCATTTAGTATAAAATTAGAAGTTTATAAATTATTAATGAGTTTAATTCTATTTCTCCTCCTTTTTGTCGAATCCAAAAAGGTTGATCGTCGAGTCGTAGAGGAGAGAAAGAAATCGACGATAAAAGACTCCCCCTTGATGGAAGCTCCCCCTTGTTCGGGGCACCAAGGGATCGATCTTATGATAATTTGTTTGCTACAAAATAAGGTTAGAAGTACAAGTACAAGACAAATATTCTTCAATATAACACATTGTATTTAAACTAACAAAAGAAGATTTTCATTCCACCAACAAGAAAATCATACATTAGCACAACCAACTAATACATTCATGCAAAATAAAACTAGAACTAATACAAGATAAAGAGACATAATACTACATAAGTCTTAAATGATTCATGATTCATAGAGAATGACTTTTTAAACAAAATGTCTTTGGATTTTCCATTATTAAACCATTTTGAAAAAGGGTCTATAGTGGAGGTGGAAAATAGGTTGTGAAGGCGGTAGTTAGAAGATACTCAAGATGAGCAAACATAATGTTCATTTCATCTCGAAGGTTCAAGTAGAGGTTACGGTTATGGGAACAACAAATACAAGTTGATCCATGATAGTTGGTATATGCTTAATTACACATACCATTTTCTATTAAAAACGGACTTAAACGGCCAAAAACATACCAAAAATACATTGTATTTGTATGTTTTGCATTTGTATTGTGCAGGTAAAGGATATCTAAGAAAAAGTCAAAAAACAAAGCCAAAAACGACAAAACCGAGAACGAGAACGGAAAGAGCGTGAAGAGAAGTCAAAATCAGAGCCAATAGTCAAAAAGTCAAAGTCAACCCCGACAAAAGTCAAAGTCACAGACGGAGACGAAACCGAAGAAAAAGTTAATGGGCTAACCCGTACCCATTTAATGGACCGGGACAGCCCATTAAGCTTTTATTTGAAAGTCTTATAAGACTTAACTTTGTCAAAAGCCCAAAAACCTTTAATACATTAACCGGCCCAAACATATATCAGGCCCAAATGACTTAACTGTCGTTAAGTCATTTAACCCTAACATCCTTTTTCACTGTTAGTCCCACAAGGACTGAATTTGTAAAACAACCATATACCCTTGAGGACTAATCTTGCTAAATCCCCAAAACCTTTTAACACCACAAAGGACGATTCATGTAATTACACTATATATAATGAGGGACCTATTCTGCCAATAATCCAAACCTTTACCCTGAAATCAAGCTACTATTTATCTTCCCTAATTCCCGCCAATCTCCCTACCCCACCGTTCATTGTCGTTTTCATCCCACACTTGCAACTACACTC
Organism: Tanacetum coccineum; assembly: GCA_026074375.1. Taxonomy (NCBI): domain Eukaryota; kingdom Viridiplantae; phylum Streptophyta; class Magnoliopsida; order Asterales; family Asteraceae; genus Tanacetum; species Tanacetum coccineum. Next base: position 15,803 of record BQNB010144811.1, read on the forward strand.
CAAAACACCACAACCCCACTCCACAAACAAACAATACATAATGGCAATCCCTTAGAGTCTTATTGGTTATACCAAATCAAGGGCTGTGATTTATGAGCTTGGTGAACAAGAAATTTCAAGGGCCAGGATGATGCTTGGTTTCTTCACACAACAAAAACACAACAAACACAAGAAAGAGAAGGCAAAGGACTTCATCAGCTTATATAAAAAGAATGAAGACAAAAGAATGAGTTAACTAGGAGTAGTGTAACTTAGGAGTATAATTTACTTTTTTAATGTTTTAAATTAATGTTTTTATTCTGTCATTTTATTTTAAAAGCATTGTAACCTTTGTAATCATCTTTTAAAAGTTAATGCAAATTCCAAGTTTTTAAGTTATTTCAAATTCTGTCTTGTAAAGCTTAATGCACTCATATTTTTCACAAGTTATTCTTATAAGCTCTCATAAGCTCATACCATTGTTTAACTCATAAAAGCTTTTACAAAAGCTTTTTATGAGCTTTCTGTTTCATTACTTAAGATTTGGGATTTCAGCTTTTATAAGGAAGACAAGCTAGCCATAGATGAGCTTATGGGGTATATTATAGCTGCTTATTCAATAAGCTGGGTAGGTTAGAGTTTTTAGGATTTTCTTTTAAGCCCTTGTTTAGAGCAAAGTGCAAAAGGTTAGTTTCATTTTCCATTATTGCTTATTTTTATGACATTTGCTTAATACTGCTTAGATCTGCCTATTTCTATTTTTTATGCTTATTTGTTCTAATTATTGCTTATTTAATCTTGTTTAATGCTTCCTTTAGTCTCTTTAAGCTTATTTTTCATATTTTGAGTTTTTAAAAGGTGTTTGGGTCAAGATGAAAAAATGGGTCAAAATGGTTTTAAAACTATTATGGGTCATTGATCCAGCTTTGCCAAGCTCTTTCAAGTAGAATTAATAAGTTTTTCATAAGTTTTTCAAGTCAAAAATAAGTTTTAAGGTGTTCTCTAATAGTTATCTAAATCTGTG
>BQNB010144812.1:5215-16805 GCA_026074375.1 Tanacetum coccineum
TAGAAGTCACATGTCATACAACAAAATAACTTGATCAACTGAACAAAAGATACACCAAAATAAGGACGTCATTTGAAGCCCATGGTTACCATTTCATTCTTCTTCCACATCATCGACAAAGTCTGTCGCATACCTCTCATCTTTGTTTAGTTTTATCATTTTTATTGGATTTCCAGTGGGAGCATGAAACGCCCATTTCCCGACTTGACTAAACATACTAAAAAATAAAACTTTTCGCGAAAATAGCATGACTCAAATTCGACCTTTTGTTACTTTTTTATAAACTGACAACAATCTATTATCAAACAACCCTTAAAACTATTTTCAAAAGAAACTAGACTCAATTACCTTTAAAATGATGGGTGACACGGCCCCTAAAAACTTACGATTTAAAAGATATGATTTTTTGAAGATTGATCAAAAACTAGAAAATTCTCCTTTATGCTCTGACAGGAGCATATGACCATATGCAGAAATCTCATATGACCAGAAATCTCATATGGCGTCATAATGTCCTGTTGCAGAACTTTTTGATAGACTAATCATATGACCATATGCTGAAATATCATATGACCATATTCTGGTCATATACACTACAAGAGCATCAACCTAACCAACAAACACTATTTACATACATACACACCAATCCCCCACCACAACCTCCAAAAACAACCCCTCTTTACAACTCCCTCAGTCTTGCAACAAACTCAGTTATCTCAAGCAATATGTTGTGCATTTTGTAACATTCCGTATTTTAGGGTCATTTTATGACATCATTCAATTTTTGCGTCAATTATTCACATAATTTTTTCTTTTTACTTTTCTCAATGTCGCGCTTCGCTTTTAATTGTTTAAGATGATAAGTTACAAACGCGTGAACAAAAAAAACACACATACCAAACGTAAAACGGACACCCAATACAATTATCAAGTTTATGGTCAAGCCATCATATATTCTTTTTTCAAAAGTAAATAATTGACTTGTTATATTTTTATTTTTGGTGGTTACGAAATTAAATGAAATAGTTTAACGGCGAAAAAATTGCAGTAATTTAGAGAGCGACTCCGAAATCCCTACACCGAAAACATCTGTCTACCGCATTTCAACGAATACCCACAAATATACTCCATATACATAAAATGTCTCAAATATTAGCATTTATAATCCATAATCTATGCCGAATTTATGGGTCAATGGTACAAAAAAGAAATACTAGAAACTCAACCCAATACTGTACAAAACAACAACATACTTCATTATATGTATCCCATATTCATCATTTCCTAGCCATACCTTGCACTTACTTTGACTCATATAGCCCATACCCAAACAAAGACCATCCCTTTTCCAGCCATACGTTGCCTTTGACTAGATTTGACATCTTTATATACATGGTATCATAAGAGGATAAAGCTCATAGCATAAAACACACTTAACTAGAGAAATCAAGCAAACCCAACCCCATTTTGCTCTCATATAACTCACGGCACCAAGCACACACCCACACAAACCCATATCAATTTTTATACAACCCATACACTTCTATACACATCCATTATAAAGATATATACTAATGATCCTAAGCATTAGGCTATACCTTTTTCAAGTATTAATTCAAGAAAAGTGAAACTAGGTTTTCATGCGTGCAAGCTTTGGTTTTGAGTTTAAATCATCGGGTTTGATCACTTATTTCTCATCACAATACATCCTTCCACAAGGTTCCTTCCTAATACCATCATACTTTTATTTATACATTGATTATTTTGTGTAATATTTATTTATGGAAAATACACCACTTAATACTTTGAATATGAAAAAAGGGTTTTTATACTAATGTCTATGAAATTATAACACTTATTACTATGTCTAAATTGAGGGATTGATATTTAATCATGGAAAATTGGATGTACAAAAGTATGTTAATCATAGTGTTTTAAGTATAAAACATTTAGTTATAATATAAGGGTTTATAAAGTATAATGAAAACAAAACATTTTAAAAGCAATACACTTGGATGAATAAAGGTTATTATTTCGTGTTTCATACATAAGAAGAGCCATAATATAAAAATTCAAGAGATTACGCCTACTGATGACGATCAAAATTGATAAAGAAACTACAAAAAACCGTATTTACATAACGAGAAAGATACGTAATTACGAGTTTATCGACGAGAAATAAATTTTTAAAAAAACTATTTTTCTATAGAAAATTTACAAATTCATTAACAGAAAGAGATATTTTTAAAAGATACATCAAAAATAAGATATACTTAATTACGAATCGATACTCGAAAGAATCGATAAAACGGAGTCTATAACTAAACCGAATAAATAACGACATTTTATGCGAGTTTAACGACAACAATAACGATAAGAAAATAAACTAGGGACTGGTGAAACAAGTAAAAGTTACACATGTTCACCAGAGGTCAAGGTTCACAAAATGTAAACTTTTATGATAACACGTCTCTAATACGTAAAATAAGCGTGAGCGGCATAAGGAATCCGTCAAAATCGAGCTAAACGCAAAGTTATGCAGTTTTTATACTAAAACGGTAATTATAAACGTTTTTAAACTTTATTAAACTACAATGTGATTTAACAAAACCAATTAGTTGGTGATTGAGCTATATAGAATTAATAACGTGATTCACGTACTATATTACTAGGGAGTTCATTAATGAGGCCTTCATGGATGCGTTATCGCGAACGAGTTGTTGGATTTACGACATTAAAAGTGTCTAACTCCTCTGTCGACGTCATGTCCATTACCTCAAAAATAATAGATAATGCCCGAACGATAGTACGATGTAAAACAACTAAAAATTAATAAATCAAGTACTCGTTACTTAATCATGTACCTATATTGATTAGTTTGCCTTCGGAATCCTTCGTGACGTCCATTTTTCTATTTGAATCTACTTGTTGAATTTCCATTCACACAAGGTGAGTTACATATTCTGCATTTCAATCTTTTAATGTTAATAAACGCCGGCGTGGTGTATGGATAGTCGAGAGGAACACCATGCCTCTTTTACAAACTCAAATATTTTAACAACAGTACAATACCTTTAACAATACTTTAGTGATTCATAGACTCGCATTTCCAATCTTATTCAATGATTTATAAACGCCTCGCGGGGAATACATGAGCTCATATTTAACCAACTATCATATATATTACTAAGTTCCATTACCTTTTCCGATACCTCTTGTCAAGTTCATAGTCTCGCATTTAAAATCTTTTCAATAGTGTATTAATAAACCCGCGAGGGGGAAACATGCTTCGTTTACAACATGTATAATTTATAACTACAGGTACAATTACCTTTCAATACTTTGTGAGTTCATAGTCTCCGCATTTTCAATCTTTTTAATGTTTTATAAACCGCGAGGGGAATACATGCTCTTTTACACAACCTCATATATTTTACTACAGTACAAATACCTTTCAATACTGTTGTGAGTCATACCCCCTTTTTACCACTTAATTGTTTTACAAACTCTACGGGGTGAATTACATTGCTTGTTTTACTTTGGACACAAGTGTTTTCAAAATTGTATGCTATCCAGATTATTGCATGAATGCTATTGCCTAAGAGCCACAATTACTGGTGCAAATCCATTTTTTTACTATAATTACGATTACTGGTGCAAATCCATTATAATTACGATTACTGGTGCAAATACGATTACTGGTGCAAATCCATTATAATTACGATTACTGGTGCAAATACGATTACTGGTGCAAATCCATTATAATTACGATTACTGGTGCAAATACGATTACTGGTGCAAATCCATTATAATTACGAATACAGCTTCGAGGTCATGAGCTTAGTGCAATAATACAAGTGTTGGACATGATGATGTGTTTCTCTTGTCTACCTTACCTAGTTTTGACATCGGGCATACGTACTTAGTGCACCATGGTACTTCGATCTTGTGGTTCACTTTTAAATACTTCTTGATTAACTGACACACTATTGGATTTCCAGAAATAACACTTTTCAAAATGTTTTAACGCTACTATTTTCTTCTGAAATATTTCTTAACACAAATTTCATATGTTGGCTTATTTTACTTAAACCTATGAATTCACCAACATTATTGTTGACACGATATAGGCAAGTATATTTCAGTTACTAAATTTTCGCTAATGTGAGCATTGGAGCATTCGAGGTCGCCGCGGTATATAGTTTTTGAAGGCATAATAACTGTATACCATGGTCGACAAAACGTTTTGACAAATATTTTTTCCTAATACACTAATACAATGAACCTGTTGCAACTCTGATCTTTTATTAAATAGAATATGACTTTATTTAAAACGTCCATTTTAAGGTCGTTTTCCGGTAGACTGTTGTTTTTGTGCCCTGAAGTAGTCACCACACAATTACCTTTTCCGCTGCGCTTACTGTCCCTGATTTTTGGGGGTGTTACAGATGGCGTATCTAAGAGCTGAAGGATCTATAGAGTAAACTAGGTCGTTTTCAAAACCTAGACAATGACCCATGTTTTTCTCAAATAAAGAGTATTTCCTTGTTTATCCGACTATCCGCACTGCGCTAGCTCCCAGTAACTATAACAACTATCTTTGCATCCCTACTACTATTACATGTATAATGGGTATTTGATACTAGACTATGATTTCGTTCTCTTACGTCTATCATATGCGACGTCTACTATTTATCCTTATCATCGGTCCCTGTTATATAAATATTGATCACACTCATTTTTCGCGTACTTTCCTGATTTCTACATTTAACTTCACTCGAACACCACATACTGAAGTTACTTTCTACCATATCGAACTCTGTCCGGGTTGGAATACACTCTTCTTATCGATTTTGAATCGCTTAGTTGTTTCGTAATCCCTATCGTTTGAGGCATTATCCAGTTAATGGAGAGTAAGACAATTAACTGTCATCTCATACCGAGTCACCTGGAGAACCTACCTTTAGAACACGACTTTTTATTACGATTCATTTTATGTTGACATTGATTAATTCATTACGTTCATTTTCTTGACTCTGATTCTGCGTTCGTATTGGAATATTCTTTATACTTGGTTATGACCTTATTCGCAATTTAGGAACTACAATCTCGATGTCAACCTATAAACACAATTTCGTCGTCACCCTATGAGCTACTCTCACGTTTACTACTATTGAGACTACTTCATTTCGTTATAAATTTTTTTAGATACATTTCATACATTACACTATTTTGACTATAAATGAGCATTGTTATCGTTAGCCCTCAAATATACATACAACTGATCACCTATGTATAGATTCAGGAGAAATCATCCCATGGTGCTGGTAGAGTATCACACCTGTAAATACCTACAACCTTCTTACTATCAACATTATTCCGGGAAGAAAATCCGCATCTTTTCTCCCGAACCCGTACCTTCTATCAGGTGTTTGCAACCTGAGCTTGTGAGGAACACAGGCTCTACACATCTCGACTCATCCGTTGAACGTCTAATGTATTGTAACATTTCGTATTTTCAGGTCATTTTATGACATCATTCATTTTGTCATTTCTCACTATTTATTTTTCTTTTCTCGTACGCGTTCGCTTTTAATTTTTAGTGTTAAGTTAAATCGCGTGAACTAAAAATCAACAACCAACGTAAACGGACACCAAACAAATTAAAGTTTATGTCAAGCCATCATTATATTAATTTTTCAAAAGTAATAATTAACTTTTATATTTTATTTTTGTTGGTTACGTAAAGTGTATACGTTTCGCGATAAATTGCGTTTAGGCACTCCCGGAACCACCAAAACTCTTCTACGCTTCAACAAATACCCACATTTATACCCAATACATAAAAATTACTAAAATATATCATATATATCCTATCTATGCCGAATTTATGGTCAATGGTACAAAGAAATACTAGAAACTCTTCCATTTGGTCAAAACAACAACATACTTCTTTAATGTACCCCATACTTCATCATTTCCTAGCCATACCTTGCTTACTTTGACTCATAAGCCCATACCCAAGACCAAAGACCATCCCTTTCACCATACCTTGTCCTTTGACTAGATTTACTCTTTATATACATGTATACATAAGAGATATAACTTACATACATTAACACTTGACTAGAAAATCAAGCAAACCCTCCCTTTGGTCCTCTATATTGCTACGGCAATAAGCAAGCACTCTAACAAACCCATATCAATTTTTATACAACCCATACACTCCTATACACATCCATTCTAAGGTATTCTAAGGTGATCCCAAGCATTGGCTAACCTTTTTCAAGTATTAATCAAGAAAAGGAAGCTAGGGTTTTTGTTAAGAAAATAAGGGTTTTCTTAAGTGCAAGCTTTGGTTTTGTGGCTAAATAAGGGTTTAGCACTAGCTTATCATCATCATCATACCTCATAAGGTTTACTTGAACTCTTTATGTTCTTATAATCTTCATTTTTTTTAAGCATATGTTATTTCTATTTAGTTTAATCACCATTTAGGATTTTATCATGAAAATGAGATTTAAACTTGAAATGATCATATGGATTACTTTTATATATGTTGTGATATTACATATATCATGTTAAAAATGATGATAAAATATTGTATCATGTTGTTTTGGTGTAAACATGATTATGGGATAATTAGGGTTTTCATAGTTTCAAAATATGTTTCTAGTTAAAGAAATACATAAGACAAGTTAAGATTAATTATGAACTCAACACTAAAATAAAGTTATCTTGGAAGAAATACACTTGTACACACTTGGTTATGTATAAAAATGATTATGGACAAAACTAGTAAATTAAGGTTACTTAAGTAAAGTTATGGTCTTTAAGTGTTATCATGGATTTGCTAACCTTGGTAACTTGGACATATGAGGACTATTATGGACAAATAAATTCTAATATATAAATGATATATAACATATATGATATATAAGACTTGTGGTAAAATACAAAAGTGGTAAAGTATAAAGAAAAGGTTAAAAATGGATTCAACAAGCTCAACCAAACATTCTGTCCAAAATCAGAATATTTACCTATTTATTTTATATTTTTATAAGATAATACAAATCACGACGATTCCGAAAAGGTAAGAAACTTGTCAAACGGATTAATAACGAAAAAGTTACGTTAAAAACGAGTTATACGTTAATAAACGGAGTTATAAAGGAATTTTTATAAAAACATTTTTATAAAAATTATAAACAGCAAGTGTTGATATTTTTAATAAATAATACACATTTTTAGGATTCCAAAATGATAAGAATCGTAATTTTTCAATTAATAACGAACGAGTTATGAATTTCGCAAGTTTACGACAATTAATACTTTTATAAAACTATTTTTATAAAAGTTACTATTCATGACAGAAAGTTATATTTTTGTAAACCTCATAAATATATAGAACTTTCAATTACGAGAACGTGCTCGAAAGAATCGTTAAAAACGGAGCTATAACGAATAAAATACGACATTTACGGGTTTTACGACAACAAATACGAATTATATAAAGCACACGTCTGATGTGAACAGTAAAAGTTACTGTTCATCAGAACAGTAAAAGTTACTGTTCATCAGGGGACAAAATTTATGAAAATGTCAAAAATCGATAACCCGTCTTAAATACTAAAGATGGCCTAAAGAAACGCGAGAAATCGTGGTTTAAAAAAACGCGAAAGTTACGCCGTTTGCTTAAAACGGTAATTATAAACGTTTTAACTTATTAAACACAATTTTACCAAAACCATTAGTTGGTGATTGAGCTATATAGAATATTATGTGGTTATCAAAGTACTATATTACTAGGGAGTTTCATAATGAGGCCTCTTCGGATGGCGTATCGACGAGTTGTTGGATTTACGATTTAAAGTGTCCTAACTCCTCGTACGTCATGTCATGACCTCTTTAATTATGATAGCCCGAACGATAGTACGATGTTTCAACCATAGGATTATATTCAATGTTATTGATTAAAGTACTTGGTACTTATACGACCTTAATTTAATTAGGTTGCATTTGATCAATTCGCGTGGCGCGTTATTTGTGATATACTTGGCATTACTCACTCAAGGTGAGTTCATAGCCCCACGTTTTACATGCTTTTGTGTTTACAAAGTATTTGGGGTGCAAAACATGGCAAGATGTTTTAACAAACTGGACACAAGTGTTAAGTTCACATTATGATTACATGTTCCTAAGTTACGATACAAAAACCCAATCGAGGGCCCATATCATGAACTATTAACAACGAGCGCGAATTTTATAAATAAGATCTATTGGTTTTGACACCCCATTCGGTGAATTAGCCTATCACAAAGGGAAACGAGCGAATACCAAGTCCGAAATATAGATGTTGCGGGTTAGAACATCACCACGGGCAATGTAGGCCATTAAGTTGGTATTCATACACATCAAGCTTCAGTGTCATGAGCTTAGAGCAACGTAATTACATTTATATGATGTCTGCACTGTGACAAAGATAATCAATACACTTGGAAATCTTGTGGTCCCTAACAATAAATGAGTTTATCAAACCTATGAATTCACCAACAATATTGTTGACGTTTTAAATGCAATGTTTTTTAGGGGATCATAAGCAAAGAGGTGCGATGGGATACATTGGTGGTTTGATTTGGATGTCATGCATTAAAGATTTTGTCGCATTTCATTTTGTTATCTGTTATGGGCGGAAAATCTTTGTATTTTGATCAAGTGAACAAGTTAAGCTTCGGGCTTATGTAACAATTACTTTGTTAAATCCAATGTATCGTTTTCAAACAACTTTTTGGTCGTTCTATATATATCTTGTGTTATTGATCTGAGAAGTAACACGCCCCAGACCCATATTCCGCTGCGACCCAATTTGGGGGTGTTACATCTGCTCATGTCAATTGATAAAAAAAATAGATTTCATATCATAGTGACTTGGTTAATTGAGTGACACATTTGATTAAGTCAATCAAAGACAAGTCTTGAGTTAAAACGATTAATTTGTGAAAATGCTATTTTGACGGGAAAAGCTTTTTCTATGAATAAGAATAGAATTGAGATCATAATCATCACCATCGCTACTGAATTATGTGAAGCTATCCGAGTAGTCATAGTTCCCTATCATTGAATTTACTCCTTGTTACTTACTAGTTATTTTACTTGCAAAAGTTATTATCATTTGTCTTAAATTCTTGTGATTATACGAACATAACCAAATCCATGTGGATCGACCTGGTCTTACGTGCAATATTATATTGCATACGTGGGTTATACTTTACTCGTGTATTGGTTTAAAATTCGGTGAAACTAGTATTATAAATTTAAAGCTTTTACAACACATCAAAGTTTTTGGCGGCGCCGCCGAGGATTTAAATATGTTCTATAATCATTTTTAAGTACTTAAAACGAATCATAATCACTCTTATCCTCAAAAATTAGACTTTCACACACTTTCTGTGACTAATGTTACAGAAAGTGCGCCGCACACACAACCAAGTGCGCCGCACTTGGCCCCGTAACAACGATCCCAACGTACTTTTTCCCAAGTACGTCGCACATTCTGCAAAATCAAACATTTTTCCTAAAACGTTTGCCTGAAATTCCAAGATAAACCCATCCAACTTCGTAACATCTTTATCTAAAGAAGTTACACTAAAATCAAAAACAAAATCTTTACTCAAAACAATTTTCATAAAAATTTAAATATTCAAACCAAAATACGCCACACAATCTCCTTTATGCGCTGCACTTCTCTGCTCAGAAAACAAAATTGATTTCTTTCGATTTAGATTTTGATTTTGATTTCTTACCTTCCATATCCCTTATCAAACAGTTAACTTTGGATACATACACGTGCTTCTAATTCTAAACTTGTTGAACCACTAGAAGAACCCAAAAGAACCTTGAATCGTAGACGAAACAGGAGAGTCCCATTCGAACGAAGGGACGAACGACCCAAAAATCCAAAAGAGGTTTATCCACCTATCCTCAATATCACCCATTTCTGACACTTTCTCAACTTTCTTGAAATTCACGACCCTATGGCTAATCCTGATGATGAACCCATGTGGGCAGCTCACTTGTAATAGCCCCGACTCTTGATCCGGCAATCACCATACCCGCAACTGCGAATGAATTTGCCATTATAGGTAATCACTTAACTCTTGTAAAAGGAAACCAGTTCAATGGTAGAATTAAAACCGATTCTCATAAACACATTCATGAATTTCTCACTGTATGTGATATGTTCAAATACGGAGTAACTGAAAATGAAGCTGTCCGACTTATGATGTTTCCCATATTACTCACGGGTGAAGCGAAAACTTAGTTGGATCAACTTAATGAAAGAACCATTGAATCCTGGGATGAACTCTGAACCGCTTTTATAAGCTGATTCTTTCCCCCAGCTCTATTTGACCGGTTTCTCAGAGAAATCCGAGGATATTCCCAACACAAACGAAACTCTAACCGATGCATGGCTTCGCATGAAAATATTACTCAGTAATTGCCATGGACACAGTTTAACTAAAGGCAATATCATAAAAATCTTTTATCACGACCTTAATGAAATAACACAGGAAGCTCTAAATGCCGTAGCTAGTGGCATCTTTTTCTATAAAACCCCGAATCAAGCCTATCAACTTCTCGAAGATAAAGTCTTACTCAAACTTGATTGGGCTAAAAATCAAAAACCTAAAACCCCTCTCAAGAAAACAGTAACTTTCGTCGATGAAGGCACCAGTAATTTTGATACTAATAAAATAATGACACGAATAGATGCCATGACCATGAAAATGGATGCTCAGTACAAAGAAGTGAAATCTCGTACCGAAAACAATCACTGTGGAGGTAATCACTCAACCACAGATTGTAACGATGATGACATACATTTGTCTCGCGAAAAAAAGCCAAATTTATGCAAACCTTCTGACGTACCTTTTTTTATAATGATTATCGCGACCGTGACTCAAACCATGATAATTGGTGTTCAAGCAGAAGCAATGATTACAATCGAGACTATTACCGACCCAACACTGATGACCAACCCGACATCCAAAAACAATTAAACGATTTCATAAAATCTCTACAATTACCAAACACTTTTGTTAAAGAAACATTCATGGAGCTCAAGACCAAATTAGAAAGAACCACTAAAAACTATCAAGCCTCGATCTAAAATTTAGAAGCAAAGTTTGATAGACTTGCTAACAAGCAATCTGCTCAACCTTCTGGATCTCTTTCAACTAACACTCAACCAAACCCTAGAGGTAACCCACCTAAACCATACACACCACCTCAAGCTCAAAACGAGCATGTGAATGCCATATACACAAGAAGTGTTAGATCCTATGACCCACCCACTGGTATGTGCTTAATTACACATACCTTTTTCTATTAAAAATGGACTTAAATGACCAAAAACTGCCAAATATATGTTTGTTTTGCATTTGTGTTGTGCAGGAAATAGATATTCATAAAAGGACGAAAAACAAAGCCAAAAATGACAAAACCGAGCATGGAATGGAAAAGTGTGAAAAGACGAAGCCAAATCAAAGCCAAAAAGTCAACCAAGTCAAAAAGTCAACAGAACAGTCAA
>BQNB010144813.1:0-16805 GCA_026074375.1 Tanacetum coccineum
GGTTAGGGTTTAGTTTACCTGGTAGGATTTTTAGTTGACTGGTGGAACATGTTTTGCAACCATTATAATTGAATCATGTATAATAGTGTGTCTAGTATTGGCCTGGATAGGGCCGGATCGTGTCCTCATGTAATGATTGATTAAATAAAAAGCTAAACTTCTTCTCATCGTTTGCGTTTCTAGATGAATCTATATTGTATATGTGTATTTCGCAACTTACGTTAGGCGAGACTCGCACTGAGCTTTGAATCTAGGTTCATACTAAAGCCACACAACCTATCCTTTCTCTAAACTCCTTTGGCCTTGGCTTTTCCTAATCATTAGATGGCGACCTCACTTCTATCCCATGAGCCTAGCATAAGTGCAATAAATAAATAAATTTGCTAACCATGCACACATCTTTTAGTTGCCTTCGCGACTGCATGGAATGATAAGCAAGTTGCCCATCTTCCTCACATGTTAATAGTGACATTGGACAAGAATGTGACTTTGTAGTTTATCAAGCAATTATAATTGAGTTCTGTACACATCTAATATGTTTAATCGAATATTGTTACCTTTAATGCTTGTGTTTCTCGATTTCAATTTTAACGTGATAACTCTTCAAGACATCATAGGCACAATACTATTTAAATTTGAAGATGGCCGCAACGCTGAGTATAAGTGTATAAAGTTAATGCATGCATTTTATGAGAATTATACAAGTTCAATACTCCTAGTCTAGTTTAAGCAACTTGTGTTATACGTAAGCAAACATTCTAACTCAGGGTCGATAATTGTGCATGGCGAAGTGCAACAACTATCATTACTGTGACTACGTATCATCTTCCTAGTCTTGAGCCATTACTCTGACTACGTATCATCTTCCTAGTCTTGAGCCATTGCATTTCGATGTTATCCTTTTTACTCTGACTAGTGCATTTGTTTAAAATCCATTTATACGTGACGAGGCAATCAAACAACGAGTTCATCGTCTTCTCCAAGAAAGTTACACATACTATCCTTTTTCTGTTGTACAAAACAACGTTGCCACTTGCGCGAATACGTACCACCACTAGCATCTGCTCCCTTTAGAGGTTGGCAATAGCAATTTCTACCTTACAATTGGTCAAAAAGAAAAAGGATTTCAACTAAATATTTGAAAAAAAACACACAAATAAGTAGGTAAGTTCACATTACTGTTCTTGTTCTTGAGGTACCATCTTGTCCAGAGGTTTAAGATTTTGATCACTGATTAGATGTAGATCCTCATCCGGCAAGCCTGTGCACGTTTGAAGCATAATTATAATTTAATAAAATATTTTTTTATTAAAACAAAGGATTTAAGTATGAAGAGAGAGACTCACATTGAGAGTTGTGCAACACGTAGAAATGGATCGATGATACTATAATTTGCTAGGGCAGAGATTTCATAGTACCACTTGAGTTTTTCAAGTCTGGCATGTCTAGAGACCATTGAGGCACGCAAACTTGAACTTGCACTTGCTACATCCCGCATAGCAAGACAGGTTTGTCACCCAAATTTTTTAGACTGAATTAAAAAAAAGAAAAAAAGAGATCGAGAGTTTGTTTCAGCTTTCTTCCAGATTTATACTATTAATTTGTAGAAAAAAAGGGAGTTTGGCATTGAAAGAACAAACCAACCCTTTGATGTGAGCATGCATGCGTGTAATGTCGGGAAAAGAATCACTCGACTCAAGATCAAACACGAGAATAATGTCATCAACACCATAGCAGACATTTCAATATATATAATGTTTAAAGAACAACTCCACTACTTGGTCCTGGTATTAAATGGTACAACTTACAAAATGAGGCCGAGCAGTGACGAATCCATGTCAACGGGCACATCAAGCGCGTTGTAGCGAAACGCTCCCTTGTTCGTAGTGAAGTTTATGGGGTACATCATAGCCCCACACATAACTGTTTCAAATTCATTAAAATGTTAAAGTTATAAAAACAGTAAATAGTTAATACACGGTGACGTCTTCTCAATGAACCTTTCTAGCCACGTTGTTTTTCCTACAAGTTAGACATAAAAAAAATTAATTTATTTTTCTGCATAGTTAGTTTAAATAAATGACTTTGATTTATTCCACTTTTACTTTGAGTCGCTAAATTCTACAACACTAAGGTAGAAAAGAAAAAAAATACCATGTAGATTCCTAAAACATAGATAAAAAAACCGATTGACTCGGTTGATTATCTCTGCCCCAACGTGCAGTTTTTGCTGCTTTTATCTTTTTCAATGCTGCTTTTATCTTCCGTTCCTCTTCCTCCTGCAATACAATGTTCCACATAAAATGAAGATGGGTAACTCACATAAAACAAACCTACTAGCTCACAAACTCAACATATTTTAACTAACACAAAATCTGGTAGAAGAATAAGCCTGCCTAATTATTTAAATTCTTTTGGGTGAATTTATATAATCATCTACGAGATTTTGTGTTAGTTAAATATGTTGAGTTGGTGAGGTGGTAGGTTTGTTTTATGTGAGTTACTCATCTTCATTGTATGTGGATCATTGTATTGCAGGAGGAAGAGGAACGGAAGATAAAATCAAGCATTGAATAAAAGATAAAAGCATTTTTAGTTTTCAACTGTAACCATCGTAGTCCCCCGCACGAGCATGTAAGAGAACAACCGAATCAATCGGTTTTCTTATCTATGTTTTAGGTATCTACATGTTTTTTTTTCTTTTCTATCTTAGTGTTGTAGAATTTAGCGACTCAAAGCAAAAGTTGAATAAATCAAAGTCATTTATTTAAACTAACTATGCAGAAAAACTAATTAATTTTTTTTATGTCTTGTAGGAAAAACGTAGCTCGAAAGGTTCATTGATTCCCGTGGAAGACGTCACCGCAGTAGTACGTAGTAATAGTGTATTAACTATTTATTGTTTTTATAACTTTAACATTTTAATGAATTTGAAAAAGTTATGTGTGGGGCTATGATGTACCCCATAAACTTCACTACGAACAAGAGAGCGTTTCGCTGCAACGCGCTTGATGTGCCCGTTGACATGGATTCGTCTCGACCTCATTTTGTAAGTTGTACCCATTTAATACCAGGACCAAGTAGTGGAGTTCTTCTTTAAACATTATTACGTAAGGCATTTAGAAACTATCAAAATATAAAGTGATTATTTTCTAAAGGACTTGAATTCTTAGAGAAGAAATTTAATGACTTATAGCATCTTGTTTTAAGTGATCGATAGCTTTAGTAGTGATTATTCTTTTTTGGTTTGTTAACTATTTTGACTGATTATAAGATCTTTTGGTTTCACGTGCATAATCTAGCTGGTTGTGTTACCTATTCTGACATTAGCATGAGAAATGTAGCACTAGTGCAAAATATAGTCTAGACATAGGAAATGAGATTCATGGTTGTCATTGTAGTTGGGCTGTGCTACCTTCTTGACTATGCGAACACCACACACAATGTTTGATTCCTAATGCTCTGCGCACACATGTCAATGGTTACCTTGCGGTTAATAGCTGGTAAATTGAAAAGGTTATTGAGTTGGAAGTAGCTTAACTTTACTAGAAACTTGGAACGATCTCATGGTAAGGATGCAAGTGCTGACGGATGTATATACATTACAAAAAGTGATAAGTTTTCGGGTATGCATATGTAATAGTTTTGTATAAATGGTATAGTAATAGAAGGTTAAGAGACTGTTCTCATATAAGAGCTAAATATCTATTACAATGGTGCACGACTGCACCCTTTGGTTCCATTAAGCTTAAGTGCATATCTAGATGCCTCTTTGGCTATGTTTTGTTTACATTGTTTGGGCATTAGGACGTTTTGCGCTTAATGTATGGCGACATCGTTTTAGGAGTATTAAACGGGGGTGTTTGGATAAAAGATTATCTAATACCGAACATTCATATTTGTTTTTACTGTCACTAGATGCGTGTATACAAGTCTCTGTTTCAAAGGGACATAGATAAGGACAAGCAGTTTTTCAATAATCCTAAGGTGCTGTTTGGTTGGGGCAATTTGAAGGAAATTTAGGGGATTTAGAATTAAAATGGCTCGAATATGCGTGTTTGGTTGAAACTAAGAGGAGAAAATAGAAATTAAAATATTCTGGATGGAGCGTTTTTTAACTTCGGTGGATGAGGCATTTAAATTTCCAAAAGATATGGTGGTCCCATCTATCCAAATGGACAAAGATGCCCTTTAATAGTGCCACTCCCCTGATGAATGAAGGGATAATTTTGTCATTTAACAGTGTAAATTACAAATTGTTTCTCATATCTGTGTCAACCAAACAGATTTTATAATTTACAATTCAACGATTTATAATTTCTCATAATTATAAATTCTTGAAAATTCAAATTCCATAATTTTAACTTCTTGAACCAAACGGCCCCTAAGAATTCTTTGTTTAGTATTCTTTGAGATTCTTTACAGCATATGTTGCAGCTTGTGCAGTGTTTTCATCTCATCAGGTGTATGCATTTAATTTAATAGTTGTATATGATACATGTGATCATATATAATATACACGATTATGATTTTATTTCATTTTACTACATCTCTGATTTTGATTTTGTTGTGTTTGCTGTAGTTACATTATGTGAGACTAATTATGTAATAATAAAGTAAAACAAAGGATATGCGACTTTGTGCACCTCAAAGTCATACACTTAAACGGTGGAGGTGAACTTGGTGTCATGCAATAGTAAAGTATACCATAATTAATAGCAAACGAGTGTACTTGTTATATAAACGCTTATGAGGTTTATTGTGCAACTTAATAATTTATAAGTGATAAGGTAGCAATGAACATAAAAAAAGGAAGACTTTGTTTATAGGACATATGTAAATATTTCAAAATACCGAGACCATGGTAAAATAGATACAATAATGTTTACCGAGTATTGGATTTCTCATTATTATCATCTAAATCAAATGGTTGAGGTCGGCTATTTGGCCGTACTTGTCCTTGTTTGGTTTTGGTGTCTATTAGCATGCAACACGCTACACAAATTAAATTTCAACTAGACTCGTCTTCCTAAAATTTTATTATTTTAATAAGAGGCTTGCATGTTACTATGTTAGTATCATACTTTGTGCATATTGTGCCTCGATAAGTTACGTTAACTATGAAAGAAATTTAGCATCTAAGTTATAATTATGATTCGTTCATGTTACATGACCTTGGATTGCTTGATTTGTTTTGGAAAGCGTATCCTTGTGGAACATCACCATTGGCATAACGAGGAAGAAAGTAAGCTCCCCATCGTTCCATTTTCAACCAAAATGGACTCACTTTAGATTTTTTAGCATAGAATGAAACTTCTTGTACTAGTGATTGCCTCATGAGAAAAACATACGGTTGGGAATTGGCCCTATCTTTGTTTGCACAAGCCTGTGCCTAGGCTCAGGCTTAGATTTGTTGGGCTTTAGCTTGGAATGGGCCCGCGTTCAAACGTGAGTCCGTGCCTTACCTTGCATAAGATTTGCGATTATGTATACAATAATCTACAAGCACATGAATGATAGGACGGACTTTAGCTATTAATTGATCTTTATCTAAGCAGACGATTCTGTCATATCCCCGTCATTAGTGGCTATATTATTATACATCGTTGAATTATAATGATTCCAGAACATGTTCCACCGGTCACTTAAAATGCATAAGGTAGATTTAGCCCTAACCAAGTAACCAACATTCAAATTATTTGCAAATCTTTGAGAAATTAACTTATTAGTTAATGTCATTATCATTCTCATCATGAAACACTTTGCTTGCTACACACTTTAAAAATTAACTGAAAATGTGATGTATATGGCATGAAAGATAACAATCAATATGTGAAAAATAAAGGTACCGAAGCGGCATAAGTTATTCCACCCTCTGCGGCAAAGACATCCACACTTTGATACATTTGCATTCTAAGCATGTGTTGAAGTATGAAAATAGGCTGCCCTGAAACTATTCAAACCTACGCCTGGTTATTACCTGGTCCCGGTGGTGTGATTAAAGTTGCTATTTTGTTCATCACATATATGCTTTTGTGTGTGTTTTAAGCTGATATTGGTGTGTTCATTGAGTTAATTGGACACCAGGTGGTTTGAAACCTTATAAAGCTTAGGCGTCGTCCTTTTTATTCAGCTAGTTAATTGGGCACCAGGTGGTTTGAAACCTGATAAAGCTTGGCGTCGTCCTTTTTATTATTATCAAATCTACATATTTTTTATTGTTTAAGTAAATTATTTATACTCTATTATTAGACTTCAATATATGTTAAAGAGTATATCTGTATATATTTATTTTCCATCGAGTTATAGTAAGGGCATGAAAGTTTGACACTTACTTTTAAGGAGGTGGCGTTGATAATTACATAACTGTTACCATTTGCATACCCCGTGTCTGAGGTGTAAGCAGGTTAGATTGTTTATGATATGCAACTAATTGCAGGTCTGTTCCTGGAATGCTGCACTTCACTACCACATTGTTGAAAGCAGGCTATATAGATTGCAGTTCTTTAACATTGATTGCTATTTTTTTGGAAAATTTTATAGAACCTTTAATATGAATAGAAGATTAGTTATAGTAAAATTCTAAAATACAAATTTGGCAATTATCTAGTCAAATTAAGCCTTGGATTTACCAAAATGATTAGGTGAGGGGTAAACAACCTGCCACTGAAGTTATAGGACTTAAGTTTTGACCATCCATGTATTTGTCATCACAACTTTTGGTCTACATCGATTTTGATACATGCATTAGAGTAATGGGATTTAGGCTTTATTTGGTTTAGGCTGTAAACTATTGGCATTCATTAAATATTATGGAGCGACTTTGTTTGGTAATAGCTGCCGTGATTGCGAAGGTGCTAAAGTATCACTTGATTTGAGGTCAACGTTGAATTATGATACAGGTATGGTTGCAAGGTATCCGCATTAGTAAGTCTTATTATTTATAATGTATCAGGCAAATTGTTCATTAAAGGATTATAACCTATCTGCATTTTGAAGTCGGAAAATTAGCCTTTTTTTTTAGAACGGCAATTTTTTCATACCTATATCACCTATCTCACAATATATCTCACAAATGCCTCCAGTGAGGCTTGAACCCACAACCTCTAGGTTGATGGGAAACACACATACCACTAGACCAAAAGCCTTGGGTATCGGAAAGTTAGCCTTAACACACAACTTTATTTGTAATATTCTTTTGTTATATTTTAAAAGAGTTATGATATATAGGCCTACATAATACAAATAGGCCTAATCCATTCACATTTTGACAAGTGTCAAACACTCATTCTCTCTCCTCATATTCACCAATCAAATTTTTCATTCCACCAATCATAATTGTAGGTCTATTTTTAGGCACACTACTTAGGCCTACAAATCATTTTTCATTTTAAAAATTCGTGTCGGAACGCATACTCACTTGGTGACTTAGATCCGCATTATATAATGTAAGGTTGGTATAATTTGCTAGAAACTATTTTATGTGGAATGCTATCATTAGATTGTAAAATTGTTGATATACCTTTGCTAAAAAATATTTGTTTCCTATCCTATCTATATATAGAATGTATCTATATATAGAATGATCATAATGGTAAAATATTGAAGAATGACATAATAGTAAAATTGCTAATTGATTTTTCAACATGTAAGACTCGAGGTCTTAATGCTTTATATTGTACTAGTAGGGTACTCGCGCGATGCGGTGGTTTCGGGGAAAAACAAAAAGAAAATGATCCCGATCTGGCCCGGTTCACTCATTTTGATATGTTTCGGTCAGTTCTCTCCGGTTCATTTTCGGACGGCTTTTATTTGCTAGCCGAATCGGTGGCCACTCTTGTTCCTGGTTGAACCCGATGGTCCGGTCCGGTTTTCAATATACTATATGTATATAGCAAATAAATGTGTTTGAAGTTGTGTGTTTTATTAGTATGTGACAATGTGTCTAATAACATGTACTTTTCATTTTTATGAGTGTTTTAAAAATAATATTAATTAGTGTGTTTAATGGATTAAGGGTGTTTTGTTGTTAATAGGTTGATGTGTTATTAAAGTGTGCTTCACCCAGTCAATAAGTATGTGTTTGTGCATGGGTTAATTACTATATATAGATTAATGAAAAAAAGTAAAATGACTTGTATTTGCAAAGGAAATGACGTTTGACATAATTAATATAGGCATCACAATCTTTTCTTCTTTTCTTGTGTATGACTAATAATAGGACGGAGTATTAAATTAGATGAAGGGTATTTTGGTAATTTTCTCATAAAATTAGACGGATTTTACCCCGCGCCAGCGGCGGACAATTCTTATCGTAGCGTCATTTGTTATATGTTTTTTTATAGTTTTTTTTTATATGGGTGTAATTGAGGTGGAGACAAGTTTTGTAGTTCAAAATGTAATTAGTATATAAATAATACTAGTATATTTGTATTGCTCTTAATATAGTTATGGGTATTTTTAATCGAACAACATTACTTATTTTGTATGTTTTTAAGAAAGACAAAATTTGACCATTAAAGATAAATATATAGATATTATTGTATTGTATAAGATATGCTATGTTCACATAATCTTTGCAAAATTTTTTTGCACAATGATGTGGCTAGCTCCACTTTTCATTAAAGTCGATTACAAACAGAAACTATTTGAATGGGCAGGTAATCTTGACACATCATTATGTGAATTTCATTTTGTAAAAGTTTTGTGAACATAACATTTCTCTTATCTCTTATGATATATAGATATTAATATTGTATATAGATAATTAATACGTGCGTAAATAAAAATGAGTATTTAATTTCTAAAATTTTGAAAATGTATAAACTAATTGTATTAAACTAGAAGGTTCCCCGCACACAGCACACAACGGCGATGGTGTATAATAACGTTAATTTTATAATCACGTTAATTTGTGTGTGCAAAGTTCTTTTTATGTATATATGGGTGTGGAGTAAGTGCTAGTGAAGAAAGTTAGTGGTTTAAATTGTAATAAAATATTTAAATTATTAATAGATTGCATTGGTATTTATAAGTAGGGGTATTTTAGTCTTGCAACATTACTCATTTTATAAGTTTTTAAGTTTTAAGCAAATGTGTTTTCTCTTTATATGTAGTATTGATAAATTCACTTTTAGCAACCCGTGTGAAACATGGGACGATAAGCTAGCATAAGGGCATCTACTATAGTAGTTTACGAAAAAGTTTATGAAGAGGTTTAAGAACTTGTAAATCTTAGTGAGGAACCATTTAATGCTTGTGTGGCATGAATAAGTCTATAATACTATACCTTTTCATAATTAAAATGCATTTGGATTATGTATGATGTTTATAAAGCTTTATAAGGTTTATACATGGTGGGAATAGGTTTATAAAACAAAAAGGTTTATAAAATAATAACATAATACAACTATAAACCTTTAAAAAGGTTTACCATAGAAGATGCCATATATAACAAAGAATGATAAATGAATGATAGGTGACAGATGCATTTATTAAATGTTTTAAATTACTAAAAAAAACAGAGAAAAGATGTTAGCATTGAATATTGAATATATAATAAATAATAATGTGTAAATTATATTTGGATTTAGGTAATCTTTGTGTATTTCCCAACATTAATGCTCTACTTTTCCTCATTTCCCTTAGCAATTCATTTTCTTGAACCATCATTTGACGGTGTAAATTTTGCTAGAACTTGATATCTTTTGGCTCTTTTGTTTTTGAAAAATCGATCGGTTTCCAAGCTTAAGGTACAAATCAAATTTCATTTTGTTACTTTTAACTTTATTGACATCAACTTATATAGCTTATGTGATTTTTTTGATTTTGTGAAAATCCAGGAAGAACTACATTGCTGTTGTAATGGACTCTGATGGTTTGCGCATGTGAGTTACCTTCTACACTTTTTTACACTTTATAACGTATTTTACAAAGTTGAAATATTGATTTACTGGATAATGTTTTCAAACAATGGATTTTTGTTTTTCAAATGTAGCATGCAACTTTACTCTATTTTAGTATTGAAATCTTTTGTTATTTCATCCGTACCTAAATAAATCATCATCTTTTTTATTTTAGTTTGCAACGAAACGATTACCCGCGCATAGCGGCGAGTGTGTATAATAACGCCAATTTGTGTGTGTGTTATTATTATTATTTTTTTTATATATGAATGGGTGTAAAGGAGAGTGGAAAAAGTTTTCGGATTAAATTTGTATTAACTCATTAAATGTCTATTTTAAAATTAATATAGACTTAATTGCACCAATCAAGAATTTCATTAAGTATACCTTTATAATTGCATTTATGTTTTTGATAATTGTTTTGGAATTTTAGTGATTTAAGTTTGATTCCATTTTAATGTTTTTGTTTTACTAGCCTGGTACCCACGCGTTGCGGCGACGGATACCTTGTACTTAATTTTTTTCTTGGCGAGTAATGCTTTTCGATTATACATTCTGAACAATAATGCATAATTTTAAGATGGAATAACGTTAACCAATGGGAAAATATTTCATATAAAATAAGCATATGGTCAAAAAAATAAACAAGCCATATGGTTTCTTTTCTAATTTTGCTACTACATATTCAAGTTTGACATATATTTGTGGTTTTGGCTCTTCTTTTACTATTTGTTTTTATTTTTTACCATTTAATTTCTTTCAAGGTCTCAAATTTACTATATTCAAGTTTGACATATAATTGTGGTTTTGGCTCTTCTTTTACTATTTATTTTTATTTTTTACCATTTAATTTCTTTCAAGGTCTCAAATTTACTGTTGTATTGGTTGTGCTATAGATTAGTAATTGGTTACAAGGATGGTTATGTATCAATTGTTGAAATTTAATTCTAAAAAATAAACATTAATTACGAGAAATTATGATGGTGGTTACAAGTTTAGTGGGTTTTAAGCAAGATTAAGCTTTAACTTGTTACAAGAAGTGCATTAAAGTATTGAAATTTGTCTAAATTTCTCATAAACTACAAAGAAATGCAAAGAAAAAAGCCCATGGTTGGGCTCGGTTGGGCCGTATCCAGTTTCAAACCGGGACAATGACTGGACCAGATCATAACTGTAACCTGGCTTTGGGTTTGAATAATTTGGGTCGGGCTTCGTTTATATCCTATTGTGTTCTGTGTTTAAATAATAATATATATTTTCAGGCTGCACATGTTCATGCTGCAACATATGCTTAGAATGAGCATGTTTCAAACTGCTGACATATTTGCTGCAGAGGCGGGAATTACTTACTCTCCTTCTGGTACGTCTATTTTTACACTATTTGGTCAACAAATATATTGTATTATATCAATGTAGTTTAAGCTTCGTGACATTATATTCTCTTGGTTCCAAACAACATTTTAACCTGTTACAAACATATAAAGTACATTACATAGTCCCTTTTAGGGATTCATAAAAATTACCCATTCAGTGACTAAGGTTAAGCAAACCAGTGCTTGTGGGAAAGTTAAGGAAGAGTTGTTCAGGTTTTACTTTTTTGGTCAAAAAAGTGGTTTTTAAATTCGTTTTTTTTAAACGACAACTATCTCACATTATATAAACCACAAATCTATCTCACAATGTCCTAAGCAGGACTTGAACCCACAACCATTTGGTTGGAGAGCTTCACACACAACATTGGGTACCACAGGGACACAAGCCCTTTGGTTAAATTCGGTTTTTTTTTTGTTATGATGGTTGTGTTTCGTATTGTGAAATTGGGAATGTTGATTCATGGTTTGTTACTAAATTATGTGAATTTTGGAGTTTAGGATAAGTGGCTTAGACCTTAAATGTCAAAGGGCGCTGTTTGACTCTTTGGGTCAATGGATTGATTTTTTTCGCTATTAATGTTTTTTTTAATGTTTATGAAATGGGGATTAATTTGACTATTTTATATATTGTGATAATATATTGAGATTGGTGCGATTTTGTTACTGAACTATGTGAATTTGGGATTTTAAAGTAAGTAGGCTTGATCTTAAATGTCAAAGGGTGCAGTTTGACTTTTTGGGTCAAAGAACTGATTTATAGTTTTCACTTATTCTAGCAAATGACCGCCCCATACGGGTACTGTCGGATCGGGTGAATTCAATAATAGATGCATGTTGGTACTCCAGTCTCCCCTTTGCCTTTCATAGCCACGTTGATCCTATTTATTCTTTAGTTTAAATTAAAGGGGAAATCATGTATGATGTTAGAAATACCTAACTTTAACCTTGGGTGCAACCAAGTGCAAATGAAGGGGTTAATTAGTGTAAAGAACATTTAAGGGTTAACAACATAAGTGTTATATTTTTATTTGATTTCGACAAACATAACATACATGGTGCTAGCATGATGTGTGTTATCTTCTAAATTTTGACTGGTTCTCATAACTTTGAAGTGCAAATATTAATTTTTCACCTTTTTCAAATTGTTTGATGAGAATGTTGAGGGTGTCTATTTACTCTAACAATATAACAAGAAACAATTATGCACCAAAAAGTAACAATAAACTCGTGACGGTAATGTTATCTTGTATCATATTCTATTATAATTATTTTATTGTATTTTTTTTATAGATTTTCAAGTGATTAGATTTTTTTTTTGTTTATTTCAGAGATTAATCTACCTTATGGGTTCTTAACTGACTGGTGGAATATGTTTTGGAATCATTATAGTCCATTGGTGTCTGATTACATATCAAATAACGATGGGGATTTGGCGGAGTCCTCTGCTCAGGTAATGATCCGTTCAATCCAAAAGTTTGTGTTGCCGTGCGTGTGTTTGTAGATTAATGT
This sequence comes from Tanacetum coccineum, assembly GCA_026074375.1. Lineage (NCBI taxonomy): Eukaryota > Viridiplantae > Streptophyta > Magnoliopsida > Asterales > Asteraceae > Tanacetum > Tanacetum coccineum. Next base: position 12,788 of record BQNB010144813.1, read on the forward strand.
ATACTATATATATGTTGGTATGTTTTATGGAGGCTGAGGCTCGAGCTCGGGTTCAAGATCAAGCCCATGCTGATGCCTTTGCCCGTGCTAGAGCCATCCATGTTCAAGCCATGGCCCATGTTCAAACCGTAGCCTATGCTGAAGCTCAGGCTCAGGCCCGTGCTGAAGCGGAAGCTGAAGCTCAGGCCTTTGCTGAAGCTGAAGCTCAGGCCCGCGCCTATGCTCAAGCTCAAGTAGTGTTTCAGGCCCAAGCCCGTGCTGAAGTCGAAGAACTGGGACTGTTCGTCAACCAGTTTCAAGGCCTAACCCAGGCTCAAGCCCAATCATGGGCTTTTTCCAATGGCGGAAGGACCGCTCAAGAACAATATTTCTATACCATGTGGCCATTGGTACAACAATACCAGTTCCATGGCATCAATACAAACAGTGTGGGTGAACCAGCATTGGGATTGGGTACCAGATGGACCGGTGAGCAGGTTAGCCCTTTTCAACAAGGACCGCCTTTTCCAGGCATCAATACAAACAGTGTGGGTGAACCAGCTTTGAGAGTGGGTACCAGATCGGCTGGTGAGCAGGTTAGCCTTGTTCAACAAGGACCGCCGCCTTTTCCAGGAATTCTAAGCTATCCCAGGTTCTCTGCTTACATATCTAGTTATTATATGTTTCCTTTTATGTTTGTTTTCTACATTAAAGTTAATTAACGTAATAAGTACTCCAGGCCGAATATACATCTCGCTACTCAAAGTTCACAAGTATTGAGTCACATGGTAAGAATATGGGTGCATTTTTCTTGAATCATAAGTTTATTTACCATTAGTCAAGTTGAAATATAGCTTGCGTTACAGGTTAATACAGCAGAGATCGGAACATGGGAGGGCACTACAAGTAATCTCGCATCTCAGTTAACAATTGCTGTCACTTCTACAAGCGAACCTCCTAGTTCAGAACCATTGGATTTGGATGCTATTAACGAGCAATTTAATGCGCGGTAGAGTTACTTGGTATCTCTTTTACAATGCTCTCGTTGAATAAGTTACTTAACTTAATAAAGAAACATATTTGTGCTTTATGTTCGTTAAAAGTAATTTTGTAGATTTATTCACCCCTTAGAGTTCTCTATTATATTACATAGGCTATACGATGTGGGATAGGGTGGTGGAGGTGCCACGGGTGGCGTTCACCCTTAATTACTTTATCATTACATAATAGTTGTGTGAGATCAATAGAGGACACTTGTTTGGACAAGTATACGTAGGCGATTCTTTTCCGAATTCATGAGTGAAATTTATTTCTGAATTGGTTGAAGTCTAGGATCATATATAGGAAGATTCCAAAATATTCTTGATGTTAGATAGCCACCATGTATTAATGTGTAGGGGTTTTGAGTTATTTACGAACTCATTTAGGATATAAATGGCTTCACTTTAAAAACTAGCAAGGCACCCAACTACCTATGCAAGGCGACAAATCTAAATTTGGTGGTTTTTTGATTTTTTTCTTACGATTCTCTGTCGTGGACGATGTTTGCCGGTGGCGGGATAAGATTTTGACAGCAGTGGTGTATGAGTGGGGAGAGGTGGTGGCGTTTTTTTTTGTTACCTGGGTTTCTGACTCGACATTGCGAACCGACTAATCCCAGGGCGACTACCCTTTTGGATGAGACGGAGTCGGCGCAGGTGAACCTCCGTGGCTACCCTCAAATGTACACACCTAGCGAGGTTTGAACCCCTGACCTCAGTCAAGGACCTTACCACTAGGCCATTTGGTGGTGGTTAAAATGCATAGTTACCCTTGTAACTATGCATTTTAACATATTTTTCTAAAATTTTGTTATCTTATTTTTCATACCGATCAAGATTGGTTTAGTGGGAAAACCATCTACTCAAAGAAACAACTATTACAACTTTCATAAATATATAAGAAAACTTAATTTTTGTAGTCAAATTAACAAGTTAATCGTATAATAAATACATTTGTGGTGGTTATGGACTTGCGGTTTGAAGCATTAGCACAATGCAGAACAAAAAAGAGTATCTTGCTACCAAAGGCTCTTTGAGTTTGCTAGATTTGCCACTTGAGACATACTTGACAAAGTTGACTATTTTTTGAGTCAAACATAATCGCAAAATGGGAAGAGGGGGGAGGGTTCGCCGATCTAGTGGTCTTTGTTAAGTATAAACGACCTTATAGTCACCATTTTTAGTTAATGGTACACATCTTTAAAAGGTTGAATTACCAATAACACTAATGGGCTTACTCGTTGGTCAGTGGTCATTGTTAACCGTAAACGGGCCACACTATCATATAAGGCAAGGCTTGGAAGAAAGTGACCTTATAGTCGCCAAATCTAGTAAATGGTACACATTCTAAAAAGGTTGAATTACCAACAACACTAATGGGCCCACGTTGCGACCTGCGGCACACCCATTACCCTCGCTTTAAATTTTTTTTTCTAACAAGATTTAGTTCCTTTTTGGCTTACAAAAGTGAATGAACCCGTGATACTTCAAAATATTCTTGTACCTCGAACCAATTACGCTACACACTTGAGCAAAAATATTGGGAAGATCTATATGGTAAATGTTTAATACCATAAGAATATGGTAACTTGAAATGCCTCGAATGTGATGCGAGAAAGCAAAATAGGCGTTGATGTGTAGTTGATGAGGGAATCAACGAGGGTTCCCATTGTCTTGAAAGTGATGTGCGAGTTAGAGAAGAGTTTTCAAGATAGAAAAACTTGCAATATCACAACACTATACACAATCTCATAAGTATCCCAAAGTCCCACCCGCAACCACTTTGTTAGGGAGCATTCACATTCTTGAGAATACTTGCTAGGCTAAAAGCCCGTGGAGTTGATGATACAATCGCCTAATTTAGTTAATGGTACACATTTTATAGAGGTTTAATTACCAATAACACTAATGGGCGTACGTAGCGATCCGCTCTGATGGTGGCTCACCGAGGTGATCCACCCTTGTCGGATTGAGAGAATGAATGAACCGGGGTTGGCTTACTCGTTGCTTAGTGGCCGTTGTTAACTATAAACAATCTTTTAGTCGCAATGGTTCATATTCTAGAAAAGTTAGAATTAAAAAAGTTAATGCTTAGAAAAGTGAATGAACCGGTGATACCTCATAATATTCTTGTACTCTGAACTAATTACGCTAGCAAAAGTATTGGGAAAATCCATATGGTAAATACTGCAAGGATATGGTAACTTCAAATGCCTCAGATGTGATGCGAGAAAGCAAAAGATGCGTTGATGTGTAGTTTTTGCATGAAAAAGAGGGGGAGGGGGGAATAAAAGATGGTTCCCATTGTTTAGAAAGTGACGTGCGAGTTAGATAGTGTTTTTGAGATAGGCAAAATTACAATATCACAACACTATACACAATCTTACATGTATCCTAAGTCCTACCCCAACCCCTTTGTTGGGATCATTCACATTCTCGAGAATACGTGCTAGGCTAAAAGCTCGTTGATGATATAGTCTCCAAATTTAGCTAATGCTACACATTTTAAAAAGGTTGAATTATCAATAACACTAATAGGCGAACATAATGATACGCTCTGATGGTAGCTCTAATCTCTAATGCTGCCTACCCAAGTGACCCGGCTTTCAATAATGAATCGGAGTTGGCTTACTTGTTGGTCAGTTGCCGTTGTTAACTAGAAACGATCTCATAGTCTCCAGATTTAGTTAATGTTACACATTCTAAAAATGTTATAATTACCAATAACACTAATGGGCCTACGTAGCGACCCGCGATCCCCACCCAAGTGATACGCCCTCACTTAAGATTTTCTTTTCTAACTAAATTTGGTTCCTTCTTGGCTTAAAAGAGTGAATGAACCCGTGATACTTCATAATATTCTTGTACTCGGAACCAATTATGCTATACACTTTTGAAAAAATATTGGGAAGACCTAAATGGTAAATATCTAATACCACAAAATGGTAACTTGAAATGCCTTAAACATAGCATAATGTGATGCGGGAAGGCAAACAAGG
>BQNB010144814.1:0-12634 GCA_026074375.1 Tanacetum coccineum
TTTCAGGTTTCCTTTTTGTTCAGTATATAGAGATGTGTTATAAAGAAATAAGAACACAAAAATATTAATTGAATAAAAATGATTTAAAAAATTACGTTTATATAAAAGTAGTCTTTGAGCTACGCTCAAAATATTTGAGCCATTTTTTTAATGTCTTGATACAATAAGACACAGTTGAGATAAAAAAAATAGAGACCAAATCTTTTATAAGTTGATGGTTAGAAATGGCCACCTATGATGTCACCATTTACTTTATAACTGGTGCATAACCAGTTACTTGGGTTTCAAAAGTCCAAGTCAGACAGTGAAAGTGAACCAATATTACACTGTGTGTGTGCAATCTGAATGGTGTCAATCCAAATCACGCTTCAAGGGGTTCACCACCATGGCAGCTCAGGTATATTCTAACCTCTTTATTTTGGATTTATATGATTCATTTTGTTTCACTTTAAGTTTTTCTGAATTACCACTCTCATGATACCTACCGGCAAAATGACCTTCAGTAAACAATAATATTAATTGACTCCTGAATTAGATCAGTTTCTAATAACTTTCAACATAATTGGTTATTATTGTCAACATAAAAGCAAAGGAAAAACAATCACCCATATTGATAATTGTTTATTAGAAAGATTAGTACGGAGATGTTTAAGAGGTTGTATGATTACTTTCAATTTGAATTTTGTGGCTTGACACATTAATGTTATATCACCATTGTGTTAAAATCTTTGGTAAGGATGAAGGAAGATCACTTGGTTATGATATGTTGTATGCATATTTCGGTGGTTGCAGTACGCCAAAAACGCTCAGCGGAAATGATAGAGGTAGTTTATTCTCTGAATAAGGTAATCACAACCTTATTTTTTTTAGCTCTTTTATTTGTCATTTTATCAGTCAAATTTTGGTCTAATTGGATGGGAAGGAGTTTATTATTTTCATTTATCCGCATGTATTGACTTTATTGTAACATGATGAATGTGTTTGTTCGTTCAGGTTTGAACCAAATAATTAATGTGTTATTGTGTGTCTTGAAGCTCGTGATGTGATAATTAATAAACATAAACATTTAATTAGTTGTAATAAATCGGGTTGTAGGGCTTTCAAGTTGTAATGACAATAACAGGATGTTTGGATTTTTGGGAGATGTTGATTTATTAAAAAACTACTCCATTCGTCTCAAAATTATTGTCCCCCGACAAAAAACACACAGTTTAAGAAAAATGCATTTATTACTGCTTTTTTTTTTTACTTTTTGACATAATGACAGTTTTACCCTTAGCTAATTAATTAAAGTCTTCTTTAAAGTTTGTAATAATAATTTCAAACAAGGGTAATATAGTAAACTTGATCTAAATTCCCTATCTATTTTTAGTAATAGACAATTAAATTGGAACATCCCAAAAAGGAAACATGAACAATAAAAATAGGACGGAGGGAGTAATTTATAACTTTGTTGCAGTCACAAGATTAGTCACAAGATTTAAATCACAATGTGAAAATACATGTAAATTTATAAGAACTAACGAGTGATTATGTTTTCTCATTGGTTTCAGAAAGTTTAGTTATGTTATTCCAATAAACTATGAGTCTTTTAAAATGGATTTTAACTTGCAATGATCTTATACGTCTTTTTAGCTTATATAGTAAAGTTCAGTATCATCCAAACATTAATGAATGATTATGGTCAGCATGGTGTGGGGTTTTCTCAGCTTGTCTAGGATATGCTACTTAAATTTGTATGCCTAAAACGAATTCAATGATGTGGTTAATGGTCTACTAATGGCGCATTTCCCATTTTTAGATGAGTTGATAACTTTTGCATCGTATGGGATTTTAATAAAGGTAAGAGTGTTGGGTGTAGTAACGCCGGCAACGGCGTTGGCCGGCGTTACTACACCGTCGGCCGGCGTTGCCTGGCCAACGCGCGTTGGGGGCATTTAAAAAAAAGAAAAATTCATTTTACCCATCTAAAACGGTTTATTTATATTTTACCCATTCCCTTCCAATTTTGAAAAGTTTCAATTTACCCCCTAACGGCTAGTTTTTTTTTTTTTTTAATTTCAATTTTTTTTATTTTACCCCCCTAAAACGGCTGATTTAAAAAAAAACAATCATTTTACCCCCCTCACTCAACTCACTATATATACAACGCATTACCAAATACAAATTCACATAAAAATTCACCACTCTTCAAATACAAATATACATCTTTTTTTAGCAATAAAAAATGGCCGAATTTCCCAACAACAATTTTATGAATCTCCTCACCGGGTCGATGACGCCGGAACAGTTTCAACAATACCAACAAGAACAACAACAAGCTTTTTTTCCGATGGCAACAATTACAAGTCCTAAACCGTGAATTCCAAGATCTACAACACAACCCACCATCATTCAACTCAGAAACTTTTCAATCACTCATTCAACCTCAACAAGTCGATTCGTCAAAAAAAGACGGCCGCAAGAAAAAATGTCAAAAAGGGGAAAAAATGTTGAAGACGAGCCCCAAGAGCCGGTAGCAGTGGGCCGTTGGCTACCGGTTGAAGAAGAATTGCTTGCAACATGTTACGTGGCCGTTTCGGAAGATAATAATGTCGGAAGGTCACAAAAGCATGAAACGTTTTGGTATCGGGTTTCGAACGAGTTCAATTCGAAAAAATTTCAAAAAAATACAAAGGATATGTTGACTAGCAAATGACATACATTGAATGTCAATTGCCAAAAGTTCAACGCCGCGTACAAACGGGCCAAACGTTTGGGAAAAAGTGGTGAAAACGATGTGGATTATTTGAAACGGAAGCATAAAGGGGTCGCGTTTTCTCAAGAAGATGCTTTGGCCGTATTGAGATTCCACCCGAAATGGGACGCACCCGAACAAGTTGACTTAACCGGAGACCTCCCCGGGGCTACCCAAGAGGATCTATTCGGTCACGATGCACGACCACGTCCGGCCGGCAAACCAAGGCCCGCCAAGAAAACCAAATCCGACGTCACGGCGAGCACCGGTGGAAGTAGCGCATCAACCCAATTCGGGGAGTTAATGGAGCAGGAGCTTAGTTTGAAACGGGAAGCCGCTGAAGGGCTTTCGAAGCTCAAGCCGAAAAAGACCGCATACTAATGCGGTTGGAGGAGTTGAGGTTTCTAGCTACTAGCATCAAGGATTTGGACGACGACGACGCCTATTGGATCAAGAAGTAAAAACAATTAATTAAAAACAAAATGAGAAATGATTTGGGCGACGAGGACGACGAAGACGAGTGGGTTTTTTTTTCGTAATGTTTTTTTTTAATAATGTTTTTTTTTCGTAATGTTTTTTTTTTATTTCGTAATGTTTTTTTTTATTTCGTAATGTTTTTTTTAATTTCGTAATGTGTTTTTTTTTATGTAATTTGTATGTTTAATTATGAATGAAATTGTTAGTTTGTTAAAATAATGAAATAATTGTTTAAGGGGTTTTATGAAAATAAAGAAGTGAGTGGTGTTATTTGGTGTTATGATTAGGGGAGTGGTGTTGATGTGGCGCTGACGTGACAGTCAAAAAATGATATTATGGTGTTACTACACCTGGAGCTGACTATATCAACCATACAATGACATGACCATTTTTTTGGGATTTATATCATCTCCTACACCAAACCCATACGTCCATACGTTGTAGAAAGGCGCATGATATCATGGTGTGGTGCACTTTTTCCTACACTTTAGTTGAAAATACGAAGATGATAACACCATCAATACTAAATTGATGTGCAACTATCTTACTTCACAAATTATCCTACCCCCTCAAATAAACAACTACTATACAAAGCTCAATTTAGACTAATACCAATTCTAACTTGTGCATAATAATAAATTTATTATAAAACGTCATTATCCAACTAATGTCTTAATCAACAAGCAAATGAACCCGCGCGTTGCGGCGGGGCTAATTTTTTCCCGAATAATTTTTTTTACGTTTCGGGGGGTTTTTTTTTTGGGCGATGCGTTATGCAGGGCTAATTTTTAATATTTTCTTATTTTGTATGATTCGGGGGAAAAAAAATTGCGTTGGGACGGGCTAATATTTTCCCGAATATTTTCTTTTTTTGGGACGGTTTTGTAAATTTTTTTACGGGAATTTTTGTGTAAGAAAATCGTAAATAGTTAAAAGGTGAGGGTCCGTTTTGTATTTTTTTTACTTTGGGCCAGATTTTAGGCTATTTTTGGGTTTTTTTTTTGGCTAATTTTTTCCCGGATATTTCTTTTTTTTGTATGATTCGGGAAATTTTTTTTTGCGTTGGGACGGGTTAATTTTTTCCCGAATATTTTCTTTTTTTGGGACGGTTCGATATCTTTTTATTTGGGCCGATGAATGTAAAAAAGTTATGAACAATAAAAACTTGACGTGTTTTTTTTGTTAATTTTTTTACGGGATTTTTTGTGTAAGAAAATCGTAAATAGTTAAAAGTTGAGGGACCATTTTGTATTTTTTTTACTTTGGCCAGATTTCAGGCTAGTTTTTGGCTAGTTTTTTTTTTACTTTGGGCCAGATTTTGTGCCACATTTTATTCGAATTTTAGGCTAGTTTGTCGACAAATGTGTATATTTTTAGTAATAGTTTTTTTTGTATGGCTTATGTGTTGGGCCTCATGTTTAAAGTGTTGTTTTTTTTTTGCTATATGAGTTTTTTTTTAATATAATGGGTTGTACGTTTGTGACCATATCGATTATTTTAAAGTTATTAGGTATCGAAGATGTTTCCGCGGGTATTTTTTTTATCTGAATAAATCGGAACTTTTGTAATATTTTTTTTCCCTCCTACTTCGTGCATAAATTTTTTAAAAAAAAATTAAAAAAAAAAAACTAAAATCGGGCTGGCCCAAAACGGGAGCCCGTTACTGTAGCAGGTAGCGTATTTGTCCGTGAATGTGTATATTTATTTATAATACAGCTTAAGGTTCTTTCTTCTGATTACTATGTTCCATTATCTTCATCTTATACAAAGCTTAATTTATTCTAACAAGCAAGATTATCCGCGCGTTGCTGCGGGCGTTAATTTTTCGCGCGTTGTTGCGGGGCATTATTCTTTTTTTTCCGGGTTTATTTTTTCGGGCTCATGTTTAATAGTTTGTTTTTTTTCTCATATTAAATGGCAATCGCGTATTAAGTACTTTGTGCCGAGTAGGTTTTTTTTATGTTGCATACAAGGTTATAAATAGCGTGAAGCGTGACGTAGCGGCATAGCCAAGCCTCAAGCTTTAGCGTGAGGCGTAGCGACATGGCGTTTTTAAAAGCTTGACTTAAGGCGGCAAAAAAATATTTATAGATTTAGAGATAAATATCATATTTTAGAATAACAAGAGTATTAAATTTTATTAAATTCAACGCATCATCCAAAAATATCGTAGTGAAATCCCAAGCATAAATCTCTAATTTTAGAAAATACCTTAAAACCACTTCAAAAAAACTGTCACGCTATGCCCTATAGCGCCTTTATCACTCTATAATGCACGCCACCCTAGAGACACAGCCTTGACCTGTATTCGCAACAGTGGAGGCCACGCTTCGCAGCTATGGCGACGTTATGGCGCAGCTAAGAGCGCGTGCTATTTGAACCCTCGTTGCATACGTTTTTTTATTTCTTTCCTATTTGTGTCGAGTAATTTTTACATGGCTACGTGGTTAGACCTCTTGTCGCGGGTTATTTCTTTTTTCTGAAAAATAAATCATACTTTGTAAACCACTAGCAAGGAGCTAGTAAATTACAAAGGAATAAAAAAATGGTGTTGAAGCCAACTAACCCAATTCAAAGTTCTATTACATCTAGCTACACACCAATAAAAAGTGCGTAAAACAATATTGTCAAAAATAGCATCATTTCGGGGAATAGGAGACGCAAAAAGGAATTGGTTTCTGAAGTTTCAAAAGCTCCACCAAGAACAAAAACAAAAACAAAATAATTAAAATAAAAATAAAAATTGGGCTGACCCAAAATGAGAGCTCGTTACTGTAGCAGGTAGCCCACAGTCAAAACGACTGTGTATTTGTCCGTGAATGTATATATTTATTTATAATACAGCTTAAGGTTCTTTCTTCTTATTACTATGTTCCATTATCTTCATCTTATACAAAGCTTAATTTATTCTAATTACATTATTCTACTACATGTTTACTTAATATTTTAATCCCGTTTATACTTCATCTTTAGCGAGATGGCTATTACAACAGTAACAACCTGGTTTACTGCGATTTTTTTATGAAAGGGTCTTGCATTCAAATCTCACTATTCTTGCACCTTAAATAGAGGTTGTTAAAATTGCTAAGCGCTAATAGGGTATCGCTTAAGGAGTAATCAGCAAGACAAAGTTTAATAAAAGATTAAACGAATTAAATAAATAAAATCATAAAAGTTTGAAAGTATAATAATAATAATCCACTTACATATTCAAATTAAAGCTCACCGTGTACAAAACTTAAGGAGTCGAAAGAAAAAATCACAAAGATTAGTTAACTCGCACACATTTGAGTAAAAGAAAAAATCACAAGACTAGTTAACTCGCATACATCCGAGTGAAAAATAATCTGCAAAATAAAAGGTACCACTCAAGTCAGCATAAGAGCATCAGGTGTGTTAGCTTAAGTCAAATAGCCACCTTACCGTCACCTTCGTTTTTCTCTTTTTACATCTCACACCAAAATACTCTTTTTCTCGTTACACAAGTCAAAACACTTATTTTAAAATCGCATACACAATTAAAACACAAACTTAAAAAAAATCGATAAAAACTGCCTGTACCTGAGGTGGTAATGCACAAATGGCGCCATCACAAATGACGTCATGCTACATTGGATTGACGTGTGGGTTAAGCGCGACCGTACCCCGCCCACACAAAGTCTTTGAATTTGAATTTTGATTTAAATATATATTTAAATAATAATTGAATTGAAAATATTTATAATATTTTTGTAACTAGAAAGTCAACAAATGTAAGTGAATAAATGAGGAGAAATACTATGTTCACACAAATTTTACAAAGAAACTTTTACAAAATGATTTGTTCATTGGTTTGATTGATGTTTTTTCTCTAATTTCTCTCTTTTTTGATTAAGGTAATCACACATAACCAACTCAATTTTACGAATTTTGTTTTGTAAAATTTAACTGAGTGTAGCATATCTCATAAATGAGACATCAAACTAATTTATGGTTGACATCGTAATGCACAAGTATCTAGATGAGAAAACTTATGCCAACCTCAAATACTGACAAAGGACCATTGATTCACTAAAAATATTTGGACATCACAGCAACATCAAAGATTTATTTATGGAACCAAACATCATTTTTTAATGCAATTCCTAATCCCATACGTTAAATCCCTCGTACCAAACGCACCTTAAATATTCGGATTAGGATACTCTAAAGTTCATATGAACTTTACCGGTAAAATTCTTTCACAAACATAACAGTGAACCTACTGAGAGGCCCGGTTTAATTTATTTTTTTAAGATATGAAATTTAGAGGATCAATCCTAAGTAATCCGATAATAATAGTCAATTAGTCAAATCTAATAGTCAATTAATTAGTAATCCAATAAGTCAAATCTAACGTTCCAGACCCTGTCCATATCCTCCAAAATGCATAGGCCAGTAGTATTCCAGTAATAATAGTCAATGGCGGTCAGTTACAGTTGAAGATAAAACTCATGTTACGGCACGACACTTCAAAAGTTCAAATCACTTTGGCTTACAGTCATAATCCATAATCAAACCAAAAACGACGTCGTCACCTTCACCATTTCACATTTTCACTCCATCTGGCACACACAGCAATCAATAACCTGTAAAAAAACTGAAAAACAGAAATTAGTAACTGACAAAAGTAAAAAATACGCTAACGGTTAACACAATTACAACGCCGTAACGTAACTGACTAACGGACATCAAACAGACTTAACGGACTACGTCAAAACACGGTACTGGACTTAACGGAATTTGATGTAAACTGAAATAATCCAACGGAATTAACAAAATTATATATAATTAATTAAACTAATTTCATTCAGTTTAGTGTTCAAGTGATCAATTTTATCAACTGATGATATTTTATATAAACATTCTCATCCATAACTATTTACAGACACATGATTCATTCATTCATTCATTCGGTAATCGGAATATATATATAAAAAACTATCCGTCCCGTTCTCATCATCATAATCTGACGTCATCAACATCATCATGAATCACTGGCTGACGTCATCACTGACAACCTGCTCTTGACTCGTTGAAACGACGTTCTCCGCCGCTGCTGATGCGACGAAGGCCGAATCAACGCCGATAAAGCACGTTTCACCAGGTCACCTCCTTCGACAGTGCCTATACGCACTAACGAATTCGTCATAGCGGATCTACGCGCATTTAACCGATTCGACGGAAACGACGTCGTTGTCGTTGTGCCAGTAACGGTTTTGTAACTGTTTTTGTTTTTATGTAAGCTGCAACGGAATGAGCCTGGATGCGACGTAGGCGAACACATACACATCCTACGTGGACTAGCGCTACTATTCTGTTTTTGTAACTGCTTTGGTGTTTCGAAGAGCGTGTATTTCACGGAGGAAGAATATGATGGAGATTGTGAAGGTCCGTATAGGTTGACGCGTGTAGGTGACGCGCTGCGGTTAGAGAAAGAGGAAGAGGAAGAGGTTTGGAACCTTCTAGAAGGTGAGTGGGAACGAAGGATGGTGGAGGATCCGGATGGGCGTCGGGTCGGGTTAGACATAATTTTTATAAAATTTGAAGACTGAAGAAGGAGGAGGAGATGTGTTTTTTAAAGAGTGGGTTTGGGTTGCTAAATTGGCAAACCTGACTCTACTCGAGGTATCTATTTAAAGGAAAGGGGAAGTATGGGATTTATCATTTGAGAAATGAAATGGGGGAAAACGACGAGGGATGGGGTCGTATTGATGGGAGGTGGGGTAGTGGTGGGGTGCCACGTATGTGGTAAATAAATAGTGTATGGTGCCACGTATAAAGCGTAATTACGATGTGATAATTATTCAAAGTTTTCTACACTACTCTACTACAGTGGTGGCCATTTTGGCTTTTTATGGTAACAAGGTTTGCGATTCGCGTTCAGTCGCGGAGAACGAGGGACTAACTTTAAAACGCACGGTAATTCAAGAATTATTTTTATAAATTATCAATTAAAATATTTAAGAAAATAATCTTTGAGTTATTGTTTCGTTGCAAAGTTAGCTCTTAAGGACCAACTTTGCAATGCACCAATAATCTCAGAGACTATTTGTGTACATTTAAATTTTATTATTTTATTGCATTGCAAAACGTATACATCTTTTTACACAAACAAACTTCCACACAATTATGTGGCATCACCCTTGGCCCATTTTTTTTTACCAACTCATCTTTTTAATAAATCATTTTGCTACACCTCATTATGTGGATATTTTTTTGTAAAGTTTATTTGCATATAGTATTTCTCTTAGTTTCATATAGTATAGTAATTGATAAATTGTTAATATTTTTTTAACTTATGACTTAAGGGCACACGTTAAAGAGGATTTTACAGCATATGTGTCAGTGTGTAAATAGTTAACAGTCATTGAGTGGTCACTATATCAGACTTCACAACCACTGACTAGCCATTCAAAAGATGATACGCAATCAGTAGGACCCTCTTTAACTTGTGCCCCTAGGGCACAAGTTAGAAAAATCCAAATTGTTACTATGATATTGTAAGAAGGGGCAAGTCATGTCATAGCTACGTATTTTTTTAATGTGTTGATATGATACGTGTGCTTGAAAAATAATCTGGATTATACTTGGATAATCAAGTTCGTGCTAATATGAAAGTTTTTATATCGATTACCTGTTAAACGTGCTAAACTTAGTTTTTTATGTTTTTGAGTTTCACATCACTTTAACTTCGTTCCAAACACACATTTCTACCTATATAAGAGACAAGTTATAAATTAATGCATGATAATTAGGATTGGTGACTGGATTAGTGACTGGATTGATGACTCAAAGGGCATTTTCGAAACAAAATGCTGAGTTTGCTTCGACAATGCAAAAAACGGGGTTAGTTTAGACATTTTGAATAAGGATTGAGGTGACTGGATTGATGACTAGATTGATGACTCAAAGGGCATACAAAATGCTGAGTTTGCTTCGACAGTGCAAAAAACGGGGTTAGTTTAGACATTTTGTAAATGCCTTGAACGTTTGCTACAATATCGGCTGCATTCATTATCCAGTTTCAATCCACTCCTAATATCTCTGCCATTTCAAACAACCATTCCTAATTTATCATCACAAAATCATTCATTCATTATAAAGTTATCATTTTGATGAAATCTCTCCAACTGTTCAAAATACCTTCCGAAATTATCATCAACAAAATCACACAAGCAAAATCATATCAACAAAATTATCTTCATTCACTATGAGGTGTTTTGAAACAAGTATGTTTATTTGATTTCGAACAAATAATAATATGGTTTATCTTTTTTGTAAATTAATCAGTCATACGTTTGATTATATATTAGGTAGAGATGTATGAATCGATATTAATTTAATTCATAGGTGGATTTCGTAAGTTTGAATTCATCAGTGTTATCAGAGTGATAACTCATACTGATGATTTAAATTTATGAAATATCTTTTAATAAAATTTTTATTTGCAGGATCATGAATCTGCTAATGGTATACGGAAATCAGACGATGACCATAAAACAAATAAATTTAGATGATTGCTTTCCATTAACCCAAGGTAAAAAATCATATTTATGTGCAATTTATTAGATCTGTTTAATTTGGGTTTTATGTTCTCTATGAAATAATTATGCACACCATATGTTTCATAAAATATTTACAAACTAAAATTGCTTATCTGGTTCTTTGATCTTTAAGTTTATTCTTTGATGATTTATATGCTAAACAATCTTTATAAGATGCAGGAACATGTTAAGATGGTATATATGATGATCATTCTGGATCAAGCGGTCAAGCCCTGCAAAGGAAGGAGTTTGCTTCTTATGTTGTGACAATGGTCTTGAAGTTGTGGAAATGGTCTTTGAATCCATTTCTCTACGTAGAGTAACTACATTTTTGAGCTAATTTTGGTCCAAATTTTAAATATTTTTTATCGTTCCTATTAATCAAACCGGTCCAAGTTTAATCATGATTGCGTTACCTCAATACCATGTTCATCCAAGTCTGTGCACATGTATATATACTCGAAATGTGTTAAGAAAAGTACACTCGTCTAAGCTAAAGGAGAGTGTCAAGCACTCCTAAATTTGTGGTGTTTATGTCTTCATTTTCGAATCACGTTTCCTCATCTAATGATAACTAAATAGGTGTTTCATTTTATTCATTGTTAAATTTTTAGGTGTTGTTGAGTCAATGTTGAAAAGTTTTTCAATACTTACCGAGCAATGTTCAAAACCGTAATATGAATCTCATGCATTATCTTTGTAAGGTATTCATTTCCTTTTCTTTTTTGTTAAATAAAGGATATGTTTCGCGTATATTGATGTTTCAAGTCATCAATGTATCACATAAATTGACACCTTTAAGCTTTTTGCATATAAACAACCTGAAGTCCTTGATTTTCCAAGGATCTTAGAAGCTTAAGATCTGCATCAAATGTGCTTTTAAAACCTAAAATGTTCTTAGAAGGAAGTGATATCGCATTTGTGTATGTTTGCTGATATTGATTATTTTGTGTCCATATTCAAATGAAAATATTCACAGAGGAGATGCACATGATTTCCAAGGATTAGAGATTGCTAAATAGGAATCGTCAAATGCCAAAAGGGATAGTATAAATTTTCGAAAGGTAAAACAATCAGGTTGATGAGCATACTTATTTCTACCATAGTAGCCGATTGTAGTTTTGAGATCAAAGCTCATATGCACTCAGTTACTTATCATATCACATATAATTAGAGTTTGCAATTTTGACCATTTAGTTATAAATAGTCCAATTTGTTGTGTTCTTCTCAAACTAGTTGACGACGTTAAACATGCTCAAAGTATTTTTTTTTGTTTTATTGGTTAGGCTTCATAGACGTTCATTTGTTCAGTAGAAGATGAAGTCAACTCATTGGTCTTTTGGTGTCAAATTATGGCGTCATATTTCTAATACATGTCTGATGGTTTACAGATTTTACAATATTCTCTCCTATAGGCTAAAAATTTGACGGCTTTAGCTTTTTACTTTGGTGAGGACAAAATCAGTTACGCATTTGAGAGAAGTGGTATGTGCTTAATTACACATACCATTTTTCATTAAAAACAGACTTAAATGACTAAAAACATACCAAAAATACATTGTATTTGTGTGTTTTGCATTTATATTGTGCAGGAAACGGATATCAACAAAAAAAAGACAAAAACAAAGCCAAAACGAATAAAACCGAGCACGGAATAGAAAAACGTAAAAAGTCAAAAGTCAACTGAAGTCAAAGGCAAAGTCAACCCTGACAAAGTCACAAGTCGAAGACGAAGCCAAAACCGAAGAAACACTTAATGGGCCCACCCGCACCCATCTAATGGGTTGGGTCAGCCCATTAGTGCTCATTATGAAGACTAAATGGTTATTAAAACCATTTTGGGCTTAAGTCTATT
>BQNB010144815.1:1570-16805 GCA_026074375.1 Tanacetum coccineum
AGTGTTCTTAATCATTGTTTCTCCTGTAGTTTGTGTGAATCTATTCATATTAGCTACAACCCTTAACAAGGTAGTAAGATCTATATTCAAGGGATCCACATATACCTACACCTTACGCTTCGGATTCGAAACAACAAACAATGAAGCAGAATATGAAGCACTATTGGCCGAGTTGCGAATATCACAAGAGATGGAAATTACAAGCTTGGCAATCTTTATAGAATAACAGTTATTGGTAAATCAAATAAAAGGTACCTACGCAGCCAAGCAACCAATGATCAGAGAGTACTTATAGAAGACCAAAGAGGCTTTGAAGGGCTTCAACAGCTACACGATCGAGCACATCCGAAGGAACCAAAATAAAAGAGCTGACGCATTAAGCAAGCTGGCTTCGATGACCTTTGAACATCTTACTAAGGAAGTGCTGGTCGAAGTCCTATCGAAATGGTCAATAAAAGAGAAAGAGATCTGTTGGGATTAAAAGACTTCAAGATGATTCTTAGAGTTACTACTGCTCAGGTATATATTAGTGTTGTCAAGCATAACTTAGTGCTGCTGGTAATACTAATTAAAATTATGCTAAGTAGTTAGTATTGGTAGTGTAAAAGTTACTACTGTTAGTATATATTAGTACTGTTAGCATAAAGTTACTGCTGTTAATAGAAGTTAAGACTGCTCAAAGATGAAGACTGAAAATATACTAAGTAGTTACTACTGCTAGTACAAAAGTAAGTGCATTCTCGTTGAGTAGGCACTTGCCTTCTTCCGCCGGTTCCTGAACCATGGTTGTTATCGCCATCTCTGCTCCTGCTAGCATCGCGTTCCGCTAGAGCAGCAGCAACGCCTTGATCAATTAAAGCTTGGAGTTGAGCATCAGTGACAGTTGTGGTAGGAGCGGTTGTGGTGGCGGATGTTGCCCTCGTGGTTCTTCTTTTTGGTGGCATTTTATTCAAAATCACAAGGAATATAATACACGTCAGATTTCATGCAATCATAAACGCAACATGACATATGCATAATAAATAAAATGAGATCACAATCCACAGTGAAATATACAACTGAAAGTGAAATCAACAATGACATAAATAAATCAACATTCATACACAACAACATTGATAATCATACATGATGGCCCTGATTACAACATGTTTAGTACAATGAGATACAAAAGTGAAAATATGGACCTAAGACGGTGTTAGCTGGGGATTACCCATAATACTTAACATGCCATACAATGATAGCTAAAAAGATAAAACAAAAGTCCCTACAGCCTATTAGCTGGGAGTAACCCATAAAACTTAATAGGCTATACAGGATAGCTACAAATGATACATGACTAACAGCTGCTACCAGCCTCAGCTGGCCCATCCTGGGGCTCTGGGTCTCTAGCCTCTAGTGTCCTAACATGTGCCTCTATGGCTGCACTCCTCTCCTCAGAACCAGTCCATACTATACGAGCATATACAACCTCTCTATCCAGAGCCAAGGCGGTGTGGCGGTGATATGGCCTATCTCTGAATATTGTGTTGACTCAGGCTCTCAAATAAGCTCGGTCATCATATGCCTCCTCAAATCGCACCTGAAACTCCTCAGTCCTCTGCCTAACAGTAGTATCAAGCTCTGTCACTCTCTGGTCGACCCCCTCCAAGGTGGTCGGTGTTATCTCCATCATGGCCTCAACAATCTCATCCCAAGTGTCGGCCTCTGGAGTAGGCCCTGGCGGTCTCGCGGCACCAGCTGCTGAGGTCCTGGCACGTAGTCAGGAGATGGTGGGGCTACTGGCTGCATATCGTGGAGAACCTCCATCAGATATCTCCTCATCGGCTCCCCAAAAGACTCTCCCTGGTTCGGAGTCAGTGTACACAGAGGTATAGGTGACAGCGGATGATGCAGAAGACATGACTGCAGAAAGATAAATAAACTTATATAAGTATATTATATAAGACCAGCATAGTATATATGTAGTATAATATAAACATGTATACAGATCATGAAAGCATATAGCATAACCAACTAATGCAACTCAATAGTGTATGTGTCCCGTGAAAAACTTTTGTATGATGCAATGTTTGAAAATGGTTATAGTCCAAGTAAAAACATTTGACCTGGTTCTCTATAACCTAGGCTCTTGATGCCAATCTGTAACACCCCCAAAATGGGTCGCAGCGGAATAAGGGTCAGAGAGTGTTACTTCATAGATCAATAGCACAAGATATGAGAACGACCTCTATATGAGTCGTTAAAAATTGATACATTGGATTAAATAAACTTGTTTGTTACAATAGCCCGAAGCTTAAATTGTTCATCCATGAAAAGTAAAGATTTTAAGACATAACAGATATTCCCAAAATGTAATGCACCCAAATCTTTATAGTAATGACTCCAAAATGGTGACCACCAATGTATCCTTGTTTCTCGTACCTTATTGACCTGAGAAAAACATGCTTTAAAACGTCAACATAAAGTTGGTGAATTCACAGGTTTAATAAATGTATAAAATAGGACCGCAAGATTTCCAATGTAAGACATGTAACACATACAATATCTCAAAAGTAATTACGAAGTGCACTAAGCTCATGACACCGAAGCTCGACATCTATGTATGCAATTTAATGCACATAATGTGCCCGTGTAGATGTTCAAACCCGCAACATCCAAATTGTTCCGACATGTATACATTCGTTGTTTCAGTACATTCGAAACTGGTGAGCGCTACTCACCCGAACGGGGATGTCAATCCCAAATAGATCTATTCATAACATTCGCGCTCGCTAACTAGCAATTGACAGTTCATGATAGTGGGCAATAGTGGGTTTAGCTACTTAGGCCAACTCGTAACTTGTTTAAAAGGGTACTTGCGTCCAAATGTAAAACGATGCATGTTTCTCACCCCAAAGTCATAAAACAATATAATTGTATAAAAGCGGGGCTATGAACTCACCGTAAGTGAATGATTGATTATCTAAATCAAATAAGTGAATCGTCTTGGCAATCCGAATGCAACCTAATTAATTATAGGCCGTATGAGTATAATGTATTATATATAAATAAAGCATCACAGGTTATATAGCCACACCACCACCTAATAGTTTTTATCAAATCTTTAAAAGTTAAATTAATAATTAACCCGTACTTTGTTAAATAAAAGTATATGTACTTGTACCCGTAAAGAAAAATGTTATTTTTATTTACCAATGTATCATTTGTAAAAATATATGATTTAATGTTATTATTGGTTACATAATGATAATTCATTATTAATTTAATTGTTTTATAAAAATAATGTATAAAAGTAAAAATAGTGCGCGCGATTTTAAAACCTCATATCTTCTTCGTTATAAATCCTTTTTTCAAGTTCTTTGCATGCTTACGATCCTTGTGAAGCGTAATAATTTAATAAAATATAAAATGTATGGGTTTAATGTAGAATCCAAACAGTAGGTATTAAAAGTTAATTAGGGTTTATGATTAATAAAACAAGTTTTAAAATTACATTCATTTAGGAACTTTGCACCCTTATTTTACAAAGTATTATACCATATATATTACATATATTAAGTCCACTAAAATTCCATAACACTTGTCCAAGTAAAATCCATGTTCTTGTGATCTTTTACACATCAACTTGTAAATAAACCTTCAATATTAGCTACCATAGCCAACTCGAATATGTTAAAAGAGTACTTGCGTCCAAATGTAAAATTGATGCATAGTTTCTTCACCCCAAAAGTTTGAAAACAATGAATTATTGTATATAGCGGGGCTATGAACTCACCGTAAGTGAATGATTGATTATCTAAATCAAATAAGTGAATCACCTCGGCAATCCGAATGCAACCTAATAAATATAGGCGGGTGGGGGGGGGGGGGGGTAATGAGTAATAATGTATTTCATATAATTAAAACAACACAATGTCGTATATTACACCCACCCACCTAATATTTTTATAATTCTTTAAAAGTTAAAATAAAATTAACTTGTACTTTGTTAAATATGAAAGATGTGTGTACTTGTATCCGTAAGAAGAATATTATTCATTTACTAATGTCTATTTGGAAAAATATAGGATTTAAATGTTTTTATTGATTACATAATATATTTCATTATTAGTTTTGGTTGTTTTTTAAAACATAAATAAAGTAAAAATAGTGCGCGTGATCTTAAAACCACATAATCTTTATCGTTTCGACTCCGTTTAATACGTTTCGTTATGTCATGTCTTCGATTAAAAATAATTTATCAAACATCATATTTATAAAGTTTAAGGCCACTGATACCATAACATTTACTGTTCATCTCACAGTTTAATAAAGAACTGTTTTATATAGGAATTAATTATACTAGCTTGTTTTAAATCCTAACTCGTTCATTATAATCCGTTGCTCCGAGTTCCTTAATGTTACTTGGATTAGTATTAAAGATAATTGTTCAAATTATCATATTTCCTAAGATTTAAACCTCCTGATGAACATAATATTTACTGTCATAACATTTGTTTTTATATAAATAATATATACAACTTTGTAAAATACGTAACTTGTTTGTGTATAAAGTCCGTTTTTCGATTTCTTTATGTCCGTGGGTTCGTATTATGAAAATTTATCAATATTTATTTAAAAAATTTAAACCTCCGATAGAACAGTTACTTTTCTGTTCATATACAGTTACAAAACTCTTTATAAAGTTAATTATATATAACTTGTAAAATTCGTAACTTGTTCGTTATAATTCTGTTTTTCGAGTTCTTTACATGCTTACGATCCTTGTGAAGAGTGCTATTTTTATAAAATATAAAATGTAGGGTTTATGGTTCGAATTCCAACAGTAGATATAAAAATATAATTAGGGTTTTTAATTAATAAAGTTAGTTTACAATCATTTTTGTTTAAGAACTTTGCACCATAATTTCACCAAGTATTATACCGTATATCTTACATGTATTAAGTCCTCTAAATGTTCATGTCACTTGTTCATATGAAATCCTTAAACACTTTATATAACTTAAAAATGAATCTAGGTGGTGATTAACTTATACAACAAGTATGTACACAATAGGAAATGAATGAATGAACATGAAATACTTTAAATGGACCTTTTAGAAGACAAGTAGAAATGAACACAGATGTAAACCCTAACCAAGCCTTCAAAATCAAAACCTAAATATGTTTTCTTGATAATTCCTTGTTAAACCCGAATCCAAGCTTGTTAACACCTTGAGTAACCTTAGATATCCTTGGAATGAACACTTGAATACTTGGAATGCCTTAGAAAATCAAAGATATATGAAACCCTAGTAGCAAAGAGTGTGCCGTGGGTTTTTGATCAAAAGAGAGAGTTTGTGTGATTTAAATTTCTTGTAAAAGTGTGACTAGTTGACATGGGACCTCCTTAATAGTATGGTTGAAACCTTAACACCCTTAAACAACCATGGGATGCTAGTTATTCAAGGACAAGAGAAAAGAGCCTCTCCTCCTCCCTAGGCAAACCCACGTTCAAAAAGGGTGGTGGAGTACTCTTGAAACCAGATTACCTTGATACATGTGCTTAAGGTACATTCATTAAGTTAACATTGTAAAAAAGAGTTAGTGAATGTGTTGCATTTCTTCTATTATACGACTTATGTCCGGTTCTAGGGAGATATAAGTAAGCAAAATAAGTTAATTTTGAGTATTGGGTATAAATGTGGGTATTTGTTTGAGTGTAGATGGGTAAAGGACTTTCTCGGGTATGACCAATGTAATTTATTGCAAACGTAAGCGTTTTAAACCAACCAACAAAAATAAATTATAAAATTATAAATTATACATCCTAATAGATCATATCTCACTTGCGCTTGAATGTAAACTTTAATTTGGTTTTGATGTCTGTTTACATTCAACGTGATTTTTATAGTTACGCGATTTAACGTATTAAGTTAATAATTAAAAGCGAACGCGTAAAGACCTAAAAAATAAATAATGGAATTTATTAACGTCGTAAACAACCTCAAAATGAGAAATGTTACATGTGCAGGCTGGAGAGAAACCAGATTTCTTTCTGCATAATGGGTTCCTTTTCAAAAGGAATCAACTATGTATTCCTGATTCCCAAGTCTTCGCTTGCAAATTATTAAGGAATTACATGGTGAGAGCATAGATTGGCCGTGATTGCACTTTGCAATGTGCACACACTTCTTATTTCTGGCCACTATGTGGAAAGAGGTAAGATCGTTGTCAAGAGGTTCGTTGAGCCAGTCTACAAAGGCACGACTTCTAATCGCTCTATATGCCTTTGCCTGTTCCTTAGCATGGGTTGATATTAGCATGGATTTTGTGTTTGGGGGACTAACTCATAATCAAAGGTAATGATTAATATTTTTGTTGTTATCGTTTTCTCTAAAAAATGATCACTTTATCCGCTTGCAAGAAGGACAACAGAAAAGATGCAGTTAATTTGGCTTAACCCCGTGTCTTCAGGATGTATACCGTTTACAAGTTTTACCTTCCTCTTTGTTTTTGATCGGACACTAGGGTTTCCTAGTCATTTTGGCGCAGTTTATGGAAGATGTAATACTCAACTTATTTTATTAGTGCTTATCAGCCCAAACTGATGGGACGCAACTAAGTTGTTACAAGTCCCTTGGTATCTGTTAGTGTTTGGTGTGTGATCATGTGAAGCATGAGATCAAATTTTGTGTCAAGCTGATGTTGCTCATAATCGTTTGTTAATCCGAAGCACTGGGTTTAGTCCATTCCATGGTATTCTGCTCAACCAACGAAGTCCTCTGAATTTAATGACTCCTCGTGTTTCTAGTTGTGTTTCCACGAAAGTGCAGATTTTGTTGCATTTACATGATTAGCACAATGCTTTTATGAAAATTTGTTCGTCCAATTCCAAGTACAAACAGAATCGATCACAAGCAGACATGTTGATTTTAAAGAGCTGACTTGTATGCTTTTGACAAAGGATCGTTATCCTGTTGGAGAGTAAACAAGTTGTCTCTAAGAAGTTGGCCCACTAGATATTATGCAGAAGTAATTAATCTAATGCGTTACCGTCTAAATTTCCCACGCCATAGTAGTGTTCAATGTTTTTAATGTTGAAACACTTGATCCCAATATTATGGCACTCTTCTGATCTGATCCCTTGCTATGAATTCGAACAAATTTGTCTACCCAGGGGAGAAAATGGAGGAGCCCAAGTATTGAAGCACGGTTGACATTGCTTAGAAGCCTAAGATCATGTGAAGAAAATAGCTTCAGTAAAATAAACACCATAACTTGTGTGATCTTAAGTCCGTCAGGCGGAACCACTCAAAGTCGAAGAGAAAAACGAGGCTGACGCCGCTATTTCCACCTGTAACTATTAGGATTTTTCGAAGCCCAAAACCCGCGTTACTAATAGTATTTACATTTTGCTGGTTTTTTTTAATTTCTTGTTGTACTTGGTTTTTGTTCTAGCTCACGCCCATTGTCTTTTAGGCCCTTTAGTTTTTGAGCCTATTAAAACAATCTGGCTCTAACCCTGCCAGAGAGAATATAGTTTTAATAAATTAAACATTAGCCTTGTTTTCCAAAGAAATTTACCAAATAATCGGTATTCCAAATCAATCCAACGTATTGTTGACTTCAGAATTGTTCTGGTATTCATCGAATCAACATATCCATTTATTTATCTTTTTATTTCACTACATCAGTTGTATCAATCAAATCTGTTAAAGATTTTATACAACTAATTTTACCAGTTAATTGCAATGAAATGACATTCAAGAACAGAAGATCAGCTTGTCTCCCCATAAATTGGTGGTCTAAGAGCCCAGATCATGGATTCTTTAACATGTTTGATCCAATGACACTTTCTGATGCATATCAACGTGCATTAGCTTTTGAGAAGCAGAACCGTCGAGTGGGAAGTTCGTCCTCTCCTGCCATAACATGTGCTTCTGGTTTGGGTAATGTGGCATCTCGTTTTGCTCCCAGTCATGATAAAGCAGGTGGTGGCAATACTGGATCAGTTTTCTAGAAAAGCTAGTAGTGAGTTGAAGTTGCTTTAAAACTGTGTGATCCTTGTCCATCGAGAAGTTAGACTTGTAAGAAGGCTGGTAAGAGACACTTATTTGCTGATCCGGAGGGAGATAATGATGCGGCTTATGAAGAGTATGAAGAAGCCCTAGTTTATGATGAAGAACCCGAGTGTGAGGAGGAGTATGTGTCTGGAGACGTGGGGGTGAATTTGGTGGTAATGCGCTCTTGCTTAACACCCAAAGCTGATGGAGATGATTGGCTCAAGCATAACATCTTTCAGTCGACATGCACTATTTCGGGTAAGGTTTGCACTTTTGTTTATGATTCGGGTAGTTGTGATAATTTGATAGCTGCAGAAGCAGTCCAAAAGCTAGGATTGAAGACTAAAAATCATCCCAAACCTTATAAGTTACAGTGGCTTAAGAAAGGCGGTAAGGTAACAGTTTCTAAGTGTGTCCATGTTCCGTTTTCTATGGGAAAAACTTATAACGATAATGTTTGGTGTGATGTGGTGCCTATGGATGCTTGTCACTTGTTGTTGGGTAGACCTTGGGAGTATGTTCGTGATATAACTCACAATTGAAACTACTACTTAAGTTTCCTATTTAGGGAGTGAAGAGTACTTTGAATGCCCCATAAACCCAATGAGTTATTAGTAAACCACTGGTTACTTACTAACACTTCGCAGTTGAAAGACAAGCTGGAGATGGGAACGATTTTATGTGCTAAATAAGGGACG
This sequence comes from Tanacetum coccineum, assembly GCA_026074375.1. Lineage (NCBI taxonomy): Eukaryota > Viridiplantae > Streptophyta > Magnoliopsida > Asterales > Asteraceae > Tanacetum > Tanacetum coccineum. Next base: position 10,314 of record BQNB010144815.1, read on the forward strand.
GAGTATGCTGAAGATAGTGAAATTCATGAAGCATGATTCCTTTAACTTAGAATTCAGATGTTTTCCCTGATGAGTTAATGATAATTGCCACCATTGCATGACATCCAACATCATATTGATTTAGAGCCTGGGTCATAATGGCCTAACAAGCCACATTACAGGATGAGCCCGAGAGAGCATGAGGAGTTGCGTAGGCAGGTTGGGGAGTTGGTTTCTAAGGGTCACGTTCATGAGAGCATGAACCCGTGTGCTGTTCCTGCCCTATTGACTTCCCCCCCCCCCCAAAGGATGGTACATGGCGTATTATGTTGATAGTCTAGCCATCAACAAGATTACTGTGAGGCAACAGTTCTTATATCCACGCCTTGATGAATTGCTTGACCAGATTAGTGGTGCTACTATTTTTACAAAGCTGGATTTGAAGAAAGAGTATTACAGAACGTCCTAGACCTGGTGTGAATGAAACCGCTTCAAAACTCGTGAAGGGTATTGTATGAGTTTTGAGATCCTTATGGTTTATTAAAAGCAATACCAAGTACATTTATGCATGTGATGAATCAATTGTTCAGGCCTTTTATTGGCAAGTTTGTGGATGTTTATTTTGATGACATTCTTACTTATAGTGCTTCTTTCAATGAGCATGTCACCCATGTGAGGTAGGTCTTGACCTTAGCTTCAAGGATCGATTTTATGCACCACAAAATGAAGTGTGTCTACCAAGAACGCGCCTAAAATATGTTTTTGTGTGTGTTTTTTGTTTCTGGTGATGGCATACAGGTGGATGAGTCTAAAGTAGCAGCTGTGCAAGAGTGGCCAACTCCAACTACCATTACTGAAGTTCAGAGTTTCCATGGTCTTGCTCCTTTCGATAGGCGATTTATTCCTAATTTTAATTCCATTATGGCCCCTATAACAGATTGCATGAAGGGAAAGTCATTTGTTTGGACGAAGGAAGCAGAGTTGGCTTTTCAGGTTGTCAAAGAAAAGCTTACTACAACACCAATCTTGATACTGCCTGACTTTTCTAAGGTTTTTTAGCTTCATACTGATGCCTTAAAGGTTGCTATTGGTGGGGTTCTTAGCAAAGGTGGGCGACCTGTTGTCTATTTTAGTGAGAAGTTGACAGAGTCGAAGTCTAGGTACACTACTAAGACTTGGATTTTATGTAGTGGTCCAAGCTGAAAGCATTGGCCCATTACATGTTCATATGGAGTTTTGTTTTGTTCACTGATCATGATCCTAAGGCAGATTCTACTCAAGTAAGAGGTATCCCATAAGCATGGGCGTTGGTTGGCATTTCTTGAGAAGTTTACTTTTGTGGTGAAACACAAAACTGGTGTTTCCAATCGAGATGTTGATGCCTTAAGTAGGAGGAGTGGTTTGCTTGTAACAATGCAGGTTGATGTTCCAGGACTCGATGTCATTCGTGACATGGTGACTGTGGACCCATATTGTTTGAGTTGTATTATTGCAGGGTGTGCAGCTGGGGAGAAACCATATTTCTTTCTGCATGATGGGTTCCTTTTACAAGGGAATGCAACTAGGTCATGCCTGATTCTAGTCTTCCGCTTGCAAATTATTAAGGAATTTACATGGTGAGTAATGGCATGTTGCCGTGAAGCACTTTGCAATTGGTGCAAGCTTCTGATTTCTGGCCACTGATAGGAAAGAGGTAATCGTAGGTCCAAGAGGTGTCGCGTGTGCCGAGGACTCAAAGGCACGACTACTAATGCGGGTCTCTATATGCCTTTGCCTGTTCATTTGAAGCCATGGGTTGATATTAGCATGGATTTTGTGTTGGGGCTACCTCATACTCAAAGGGGTAATGATTCAATATTTGTTGTTGTTGATCGTTTCTCTAAAATGATGCACTTTATCCCTTGCAAGAAGACAACAGATGCAGTTAATGTGGCTTAGCCGTTCTTTAGGGATGTATACCGTTTACAAGGTTTACCTTCCTCTATTGTTTTTGATCGGGACACTAGGTTTTTCAGTCATTTTTTGCGCAGTTTATGGAAGATGGTGAATACTCAACTTAATTTTATTAGTGCTTATCATCCTCAAACAGATGGGCAAACTGAAGTTGTTAACAGGTCCCTTGGTAATCTATTGAGGTGTTTGGTGGGTGATCATGTGAAGGCATGAGATCAAAAGTTGTGTCGAGCTGAGTTTGCTCATAATCATGCTGTTAATCGAAGCACTGGGTTTAAGTCATTCAGGTGTTTATCCTGCTCACCACGTTTCCACTGAATTACAATGACTCCTCGTGTTTCTAGATTCTATACCCACAAAGTGCGATTATGTTTTGCAGGGTTACATGAGTTCACAAAGCGGTTCAGAAAGATGTTGGTGCTGGCAAATCCAAGTACACACAAGATGCATCACAAGCGAAGACATATGTTGCTTTGAAGAGGGTGACTTTGTATGGGTTGTTTTGACTAAGGATCGTTTTCCTATTGGAGAGTATAACAAGTTGTCAGCTAAGAAGGTTGGCCCGCTGGATATTGTGGAGAAGATTAATTCTAATGCTTACCGTCTGAAATTGCCAAGCCATATTAGGTGTTCTGCTGTTTTTAATGTGAAATACTTGATCCCTTATCATGGCGACTCTTCTGATGATGACCTTGCTATGAATTCGAGGACGAATTTTGTCTACCCAAGGGGGAATGATGGAGGCCCAAGTATTGAAGAACGGGCTGACTTGTTTTTAGAAGCCTAAGATCGTGTGAAGAAAATGGCTTCAGTAAAACAGCTATAACTTTTGATTTGTAAGTCCGTTTCATGCCCGTAACCACTCAAATCGAAGAGAAAAACAAGGTGGACGCCTTTGTTGCCACCCGTAAGCTGGTTAAGGATTTTTCGAAGCCCAAAACCCTCGTTTACTATGAGTTATTTACATTTTTCTGTTTTTTTAAATTTTTTGTTGGACTTGTTTTTGTTCTAGCTCACGGCCTATCCGTCTTTTTAGGCCCGTTTCAGTTTTGTGAGCCTATTTAAACAATCTGATGTAACCTTAGCCAAGAGAACCAGTTTAATAAAAGTAAACCATTGGCTGCTGTTTGCCAAAAAATTTTACCCTCAATAATCGTATCAATCCGAATCACTATTGTTGGAAAACTGTTTCTGTATTCATAGAATCAACAGATCCAGTTATTTATCTTTTTATTTTCACTACATCACTATACTCCCAAACCGGTCGGGAACCGCCGGTTTTGGCCAGACCGAACCGGTTTTGGTCAAAAATCGGTGTTGACCGGTTCTAGTTATGGTTTTTTTTGGGTTTTGGTTTTTATTTCGGTTTTTTTGCCCACGGTTTGGACGGGTGGAAATCATTCCAACGGGTCTTAAAGATCTTTGGACATGTTAAAATGTCTTTTAGACGTGTGTTTTTAAGAAAGGGTCTGTATGTGCAGGTCTAAAAGACGGTTTCTGTAGTTGTGATTTAGAGCCTTGTGGGCATAATCGGTTGAGTGTAATCTTTCTTCGAAATAGGTGTTAGACTTTAGACATTTAAATGTCGTTTCTTGTTATAAATACACGCATGATCAGGTCATAATCAAGTTTCTAAATAGCTAAAGTTGTGTTCATCCGTCAAGCATGGTGATTAAGGTCTGATATTCGATCACATCAAGTGATTGTGGTGGGTCAAATGTCTTGAATCACAAATTACTACTATGAGTGAAGGACATATGATGCAAAACTTTTTATTGCCAAGAAATTGCGAATCATTAAGGAAGTTATTAGTATTACAATCATCACTATCACGTGTAAAAAAAAGTTAATAAATTACAAAATATTATATGATTCAACATAAGATGGAAACGAGTTATGTGAAAACAATGTTTCGCTTGACACCAGGTTTTACTATAACAGATGAGCCCTTGAACCTTGAACCTGATGTAAACTTAAACGGCCAAGTTGATGGACATTTAGGTTTTATTAGGTATGTATGGCCTGCATGCATCCGATTTGTAAGTTTGTGTCGCATAAATTTGTATTATCCGGTTAGTTTTATCAATAATCCATCTTAAGTGTGTCAAGTCGATTCATTCAGATGCGTCAATATCGTTACAGCTTTCCTTCTCTCTTTTCTTCGTCTTTTTAATTCATCGTTAAACTTTTAGTTTGTCTATTGTCCACTCTCGTATCTTCGGTTATGTGGTAGAATTTCACCATTTGGACTTTTTTCACAAAGGAAAAGGACTCAGTTTGTGAACATGCAAGCACATAAGTTAAAAATATTTGTTAAACAGGTTGAGGGTTTTTTGTCAACATGTAACTAGTCAGCATTATTGTAAGCATTGTAATATTACATCACACACCAATAGGCCGGTTATTTAGTCAAATGGCGAGGATGAAATTTACAATATAGAACTGTTATAACCTAACATATATGATTAAGCTTGGCCAATTGGGTTACATTCACATTTTTGCCCATATATAATTATCTGTCATTGACTCTAACACGATTTTTATATAACTTATTGCTCTCCTTGTAGATACATTGTGTTATTTCTACGTTGTATTTCTCTATAGATAAGATTAAATAATAAGTTAAGGGTTGTTCATAAGATTATTGTTGTCTTTTTGGAAAACCAAAAAGCCAGAGTATGAATTGCTGGTAAGTTTTCGACGTTATTTTATATTGTAAGTTTGCCGGAAAAGTTTTTGGTTTTCAAACATTCGTATGTTTTCTTCATGTGCCTCTAAGCCAAGAAGATGATATTTGATGTTGGATATGTAGGGAAACATGTATACTTTTATTAAAATAAAATCGGATTATAATTAATAAATAATTAACAGAAAATAAATAACAGAAAATAAAATAGACATAACGATAATAAGGAAAACAGTAAAATAGTAAAAGTACTTACTTGATCACCATCAAGGAAAACTCTTCGAGGCACGTGTTTGACACGCTTAGCACTAAAGAGCTGAGGCACGTGTTTGACACGCTTCCCTTAAAACAATTCACCGTCTGTTTCCAAGGATACAACAGCCGAAATAGTAAGTTGTACTGCCAGACTTAACAAACTGCCTGGAATATCACATTTTCCAAATGTACTCCAAAGCAGTCGTACATTTCTGATCGAAAGGATTGCTGGAACTTGGTTTCTATGGAGCTGCATATTTAGTTGTGTCTAAAACGAATGAGACTAGGCCTCTATTTATAGTGAAAACGTTGTCTTGTTTTTCAAGATAAATAACTGCCCAACTTAAGCAAATCTTTTATTAACAAAAAAAGATTTGCATATCTTTTAATGACACAAAATTTTCTGTACAAACTTATTTGATAAGTTTAAATCTATTCCTAAAATAGATTTTCAGATTTTGTGTTTCACGTGTCCCGATTTGACATAAATATATATCTCCATTTTGGACATAAATATATATAACATATACTATTTTTTCAACAATCACCCACATGAATGGAAATCGGTCGAAAACACACGAAAGTTTCGGCGAAATTTTTGCGGTTGAGTCCTGCATAGGATAGGTAGGTGTGACCCTTTAAACTTTCCCTTGTGAGATGCACTTAGCCTCCTAGATCTAAGTAGACGCGATGTCCTTGAACTCAGCCTCTGTTTACATAGACGACAATACACACTCGCACACGACTCTTCCTAACCTTATCAAGTTCTCATAGTCGTGCCCGTTATGGTCATGAGCATAGCCTAGTTCTGCAAGAGCTCTTAGGAATTACGCCCCCCACAATTCCCTTCGAAGCGACCCCACTTCTCTCTCACATAGGTAATTTCATCCTGAATCATTAAAAACATATGTTTTGCGATTTCATCTTGAATCATTATGCTTTATGATTTCATCATGAATCATTAGAGCCATATGTTTAACCTCTCAACAAGTCATATTTGTTACAAGAATGGACTAGGATGTTATAATTTTAAGTAACACCCCCACATTGACGTGACTTCCCCCACATTTCTATGATTAGATTGTCCTATTGAACCCAGATCTTAGGATCTCCAGTCAACTGGGTTAGGTTTTCCTTCATAGAAACTCATCCCTTTAAGGGCTTTAGTCACATTCCTTTAGGCGACTCTCTAACTAACTCTCTGCTTAAGCCTTTCGTAAGCGGATCCGCGATGTTATCCATTGACTTTACGTAGTCAATCGTGATAACTCTATTTGAGAGTAGTTGTGGCACCAATCACCGTCTATAATTAATATGTCTCGACTTATCGTTTTACATTATGATATGAGCTTTGTCAAAATTCTATTGACTATCACACTTTATAAACATGGTCGTTACCGGTTTACGCCATCTTGGTATGTTCTTTACGAATTAACGTAAATATCCCACATATTCTATAAATTTATCTTAAAGGATAAATTCAGATTTCATCATAGATTTAGCTATAAGCGTCTGTTTGAAATACTTTCAAGATTTTTAAGATATAGCTTTCCACTAAGAGTAAGTACATCCGCTCTGGTGGATCTAGATTCTTTTAAGTAAGAATCCAAATTTGCATT
>BQNB010144816.1:0-15194 GCA_026074375.1 Tanacetum coccineum
CCTAAGATAGATTATAATCAGCAAATAAGGATGCTTTATACGGATGCGTTTAATTGTGACAGAATTCTACGTGTCTAGGTTAAAGGAAGAAGTACTGCCTTAATCTTAAGAATGATATGCCGCCTCGAGATAAGAAATCATTGTACTAAATAAACAAACCAACGTTCTAGTTAATGATGGCTAATACAGTTTTCTTATATTTGGCTCAACCGCTCTTTTATCTTCTGTTAATTTGCTTGCATGTGTTTTAGTGTCTTGAATTGGTTTTAGTCACCACAAAACATGTGCCAATATTTCAGACTTAAAACCCCCCTTATCCATTAGATTTAGGTTTAGCATAGGTTTAACATAGATTAGACTAATTTAGATTAGAAAAACTAAAGTATTAATAAATTGAAAGTGTTTCTCGCTCTTGGTGATCGACACCTTACTTACCACGAAACTATCACCGACTGGGTACACTGCCCGTTAAAGTGTTGTTTTGGTTAAGTCGACAAAATATAAATTTAAAACTTGAATCATAAAATTAACACCACACAATGACACATCAGGGCTCCACGAAAGTCAAAAGCTCAACGTTCTACAAGCTCATCCGCCACTTCCGGTTTACAAAAAGAGCAATTTACCGAATTGATGCAAAAAGAAATACTTTTGGACCGTGAAGCGAAAAAAAACAATGGAGTGCGAGCTAGCGACAAGACTCGCGGTTTGCGAAATTCAAAAAAGAAACGAAGAATTGAAGATACTTACTTTCGACACTACGGAGATGAATCTGGAGGATGCGACAAAGATCAAGGCGATGAAAGTCGCGACCCGGGCGAGATATTTTAATTTTTAGATTGTTGTTGTATTTTATTTCACGTACTTTTTTATTTAAGTTTATGTATTTGTTTTTTATTTAATGTAATGTTTTTTTATTAATGAAATTTGAATTTGAATTTAATTAAGTTGTTTTTTATATAGTTTGTAATGTTTTTTTTATTTTAATGAAATGAATAAAAAAAGTGAGATCCCCATAACATCAGAAATTGTGGTGTTTACTAGGAAGCCTGTTTTTGATGTTATGTGGGGTTTTTGATGTTATGAGAAAAAGTGGTGATGTGGCACAATTTTGCACCACAACACGACACAACGACACGAACTGTACCTCGTGCTCTAAGGTTAGCGTACCATTCTTTTCAATCCCTCTCACCTCTCACCCTTACTGGTCATTATTCTCTCACATTTCAATAAAATACCAACTTTTATACAAACACACCTCACAAATTAAATTTTTAATAATAAAAATAACTCAGAAGGCCCATAAATGCACAATGTTTGAAAGGTGAGACGGGTCACATTTCTCTACGTTTTTGGCCTTGCATTATGCGTGACTCTTTAACCATCTAATGAGCCTCACGCGTGACTTACACCCTCACCAAGCCTCACGCATACCATTGAAAGCAGTCTAAATACTTAACGATCATTTCGTTAAGTTTTATATTTCAAGTCCATTGTCGCCGCCAACACCATTAATCACTGGCATTACCATCAACCCTAACACCCACCACTACCAAGCACCGCCCACCCACCACTGTCGTTAAGTTTTATATTTCAAGTCCATTTTCGCCACCAACATCATTAATCACTAGCACTACCATCAACCCTAACCACCACCACTACCAAGCACCGCCCCCACCCATCACTGTCGCAATCCACCATGAACCATTGTCACCACCAACAACCCCCACCCCAGTCACCAATACCACCACCAACAACCGTCGCCACCACCGACCACACTCGTCATCGTTTTACCTCATCGCCACCTAGCAATGTCATCACCATCATTGCCATCCCTTAAACAATACAGTCGTCATTACCGACCTAACCCATTGCGACCATTACCACCATACCCAACCACCACCAATGTCGGTGGTTGGTGGTGGTGGTAGTGGATGGAGTTCGTGGTTTTGCGACGTTAGGTGGTGGGTGGTGGGTGGGGTTGTAATGGAGGCGGTGCTTGGTAGTGGTGGTGGGGCATGCTAGTGGTGGTGGCGGTGGTAGTGACGGTGGCGATAGACTTGAAATATAATACTTAACGCATAATCATTAAATATTTAACAAAAATATACAAATTGGCTAAAAAAATTAATTGACTACCTTTTTATGAAAAAAAAAGTGTGATACATATGAAGGAAGATGATTTGCACACTCTATAAAATGATTGAGACACTCTAATTTAATGTGTTTGGACACTTATACCCTTATAGAGGTGAAAATGTAAGGTAAATGTGAGGGTATAAATGTCCAAACATAATAAATTAGAGTGACCCAATCATTTTGTGGAGTGTGCAAATCTCATCCCTATTAGAAATAACCTCTAATTTTGGGTTTTTTTGTGATACGTTGACTAGAAATAACCTCTAACTTTGGTGTTTTTTTGTCATTTGCCATATAATTATTTAAATATCATTAATTTAATCAGAAGAACACCACTTTTCTGACGTTTTATATTAAGTCACGTGTTTCCTAAATAAGTTACTATGCCAACTCAATTAAACAATTGTTCCTTTTATACTAAAGGGCAGGATCTTATTCCCGAGGTCTCATTAATACCCCTTTAAAGCAAACCCGCTGGAAGACCCATTGACCCGCCGAAAGACCCACGACCCGACTGAACACCCACTGACCCGCTTTTTAATTTTACCTGATTTTCTCTCTCTTAACAAAACAAGTAGCATTGCTACGTGCTACGTGTCCCTCTCCTCTCTCAATCATATCTCACACTTTATCACACATATGAGCGGCTGCTCACGTCTTTCTTTCTAGAAACCCACACAAAACACTAAATCAATCATCTAAATCTAAAGAATCCAAAAATACCCACTGTCGTCATCAGGTGTATGAGTTCCTCAATGAGACCACTGGCTGTGTGGTTAAAACACACACACACTGAATGCATGAATTGTAGGTAGTGTTTAACAATAGAAATTAAGGTTATTTTTTAATTTAGTGTTTTTGTTGATTTTGTATTTTTTATGTTTTTAGATTAGGGTTATGTTTTAATTTTAGGGGTTAAGAATTGGTAATCTTTTTTGTGATTTTGATGATTGCAGGTTTGTGGGTTTTGTTTATGTACATGCGGTTCATTTGGGCAAACAAAAAAATGGTACTCTCTATCCTCTTTTTACATGTTTAATCTTAATTTTGAAGCTTTACATATGTCTATTAGAAATTAGGTTTATTGAACTAATGTTACGGTTTCTGTTCGAGTTATTGCTTCGTGTTGTTTGTGGTTAATTTATGTGGAATTTTATGTTGTTAGTGTGTTTTTTTGGGGGGGATTCATGATTAGTATACTCACCGTTTACGCCTGTTGTCTTTTAAGTATCAAGTAGGATTTGATTTGGGGGAAAGTAGTAATTAATTGGTGATTATAGGGTTTATATTGGTTTTTAGTTAAAAGATTGTTATAAGGGTTTTAAGGTAATTAGACTTTGCTTAGGTAGTTATGCTCATATGTAATGGATTGAATCAAAAAAAAATCTTTTTCTTTTTTCAATTGAATTGTTCAGTTAGGAGTGTTCAACATTACCTTCAAGTTCACTAGCCAAGTTGTTATGATATCATAATATGGTATACAAAGTCTAATACGAGTTAGGTAATTGTTTGTAGTTGAATACATTACATGTGCGATTGCTCACTTATCTGAGCCTCAAAATAATAAAATAATTACTTTTTCCATGTCCGCGTGTTAGAGGACGCCTTTTGAAGAAAATTACAAAAAAACAGCCTTTGTTAATATTGGAGGTAAGTGTGATCGTTTCTACTTGCTTTTTAACATGTTGATATAAGCTCCTAATAAATATTTTGTTATTGTTTTAGTATTCACAAATGTGGTATTGATGCAGGTCTTCAACCCTTAGTTGGGATACCAGTTACTACTGAATGTTTCCTATAACAGTCTTCGGTGAGCCAAAAATGTGGCAGCGGCAGAGGCAAAAAGGTAGGAGCGACAAGGGCAAAAAGATGAGACCGTAAACTTCGTAAATCTTCCAAGGTGAATTATATTTGCTGAATATATATCGCATTGGGTTGTCAATCTTTTACATTATGTCAAATGGGTAAAAAAGCCAAATGGGCAAAAAGGTTTACAGTAGAATTAAGATAGAAAATTAGGGATTGTAAAAAATGGTCGTATGTTTGCTATAAATAATAGAATGTACTTTTCATAACTTAAGGATGATCTATTTAGCAAACAGGTTCATCATATTTTGTTGCTAATAAATTTTCCTAGCAGATTAAGTTTGTTGTGTTTTTTGTGGTCTAATTTGGATGAATGCTTATGAGGGTACCCACTCTAATTAAAGATTGAAATTCGGAAAGTTAACAAAACACATGTTTATTTTATGACTAAATTTGTAGAATTACGCTTGAGAAGAATGTCAGTACTTTATTATAGAGAACTACATGGAATCGAGTATTTCGCTATATATGAACTTTGACTAAGATCCGTAACGGCGTAACGGACGCTGACTTTGACTTTCTACGTATCGCTAAGTTTATGTTAGTGCGATGATATTGTAATTTGGTGTTGCTCGGTATTGCATGGGTGGTGCACTTGCTATTGCAAGTTCTTTTTTGTGCCCGAGATTGATGTCGTTGTTGCATTCTATGGAGTTACTCCGACTGAACTTGCGGATGCTGCTAAGATTAAACTACATGTACAAGCTCATTTTGGAGAACGTGATAATGCTGTTGGAATTTCAGATATCATGGTATGTATATTTAGCATTAGATTATAATGTGATTAATCAAATAATTAGCATTAGGACATAGTGAAATTATGTAATCAGTATTTAGATTATGACACATTGCTGAGCTATATTTCCCTAATAACTCAGATATGCAGAATTCATCAACCCAACTACTGCTCTCGACATCCAACGACAGCCTTGCCGCATGGACAAAGAAGAAAAAATGAGGAGCAGGTTTTCTATACAGTCACTTCTCAACGTCAACCCACAGCATTACAAGGTATTACAATGTTCATACTTTCTCTTTGTTAATAAAATAATAGCTAAAAAACCTTTTATTTAACACAAAAAATTGCTACCGCAGCAACTGAAGTTCACTACTGAGGCTACCATCATGGAAATCAATGCTTCAAAAGGATGGTATTACAGAAAATGCACCGCCTGCAACAAAAAAGTACCTGAAGGATCTCCAAATCCACAATGCTCAGATCACGGTCCACAACAGCTAGCAAACTACGGGTACGAAACTAAGTCCTTTTACTGAAAAACACATGAAACTATGTTAGATATTGTTTCAGAGCAACATTTGATGATGGCACCGCTGTGGCAACCATTACCTGCTTCAGCCCAGAGGCGCACACTTTCCTGCCCGATTGCAATGACGTCGTTAAGAACGCTGAGAACAAAGACAAACGCCAGGTACCTGATGCACTGAAACAACTTGAAAACACGAAACATATCTTTCAATACCATTTTGGCAAAGGAGCTAAGCCTGTGGACCCAGACTTCAACCTAGATGTTGCGTTTCAGCCATCTCCACAACCATTGCTCAGCCTACTTGCCCCTGATCTAGCAACAACCCCTCCACCAGAGATTATGCAACAAACAACCTCTAACAGAACAGTAACAGAAACTGAAAGCAAACCATGTCCAATGACAAAAGACTCAGCCGAAAGATCGCACACCAGCCTAGAAGAACCAAAGAAAACGGCAAAAAGGTAAACTATGGATCTCTTAATTTTCCCTATTATATGTTGCTTTGAATTATTAGTTTAGTTTTTTTAGTTTCGAACTTTATATTCCAACAACGCTTTTTAAAAAAATATTTTGGATGTTATTAGGATATAACAATTATGCAGATGACACGTTTCTGGATGATCGAGGCTGAAGTAGTTAAAACATCATATCACGAGGAGGGCGTTTGGGTAAGTTAACTATCACTGATATCTATAGTACATGAGAAATTGACTTTTAGTCAACACACAAGCCAAGATAACCAAATAACTTTTCTTTGTTATTATTTTGGTATTTGTAGGGATGTATGCATCGGGATTGTAACGAATAATTGCTTGCGTTAACGGAGAGGAAAGGTAAACGTTTTTGTTCTAACCCGTTCGTCAGAAGCTACCTTTTACCTTTTTAAAACGCTTGGTCCCAATGTATGTTTTGTAGATTTCATTGTGTTGGTCATTTTCAGAAACATCTTCATTTTAAAAATGCGTCTGTTGCTAATAATGGGTGTGATCCCTTTCATACTGCTGCTAAAAATATACACTAGATGTATGCTGTCCATCCCGCTATACCTTTACAACGGTAAAATATAATGGTTTTGCTAAAGTGTTAAACCGAAAAGTAGGCCTCATTACCTGTCTTGATAGCCTCAGAATTTGTATATATTAATCAATGGATGAGTCCAGACATTTTCTATGAGGTGAATCAGTTTCTACTCGAGTTTTTTTGTCTATCGTGTCACACAATATATTTAATAATACTCAAATGGTGTTATGTGGTGAGTAAAATTAATGAAATGCATTTACTATGATAATGCAGGAGCTGCTGCTTATTGTGTGTAAAATCAACAACATAAATAATAAATCATAGACGTAGCCTATTGTTGAGGCGCGAGTGTTATTGAATCAGTAATGGCGAGTACGTGGAAGGGTGATTAGATGAAATAAAAGAGCGCAAGACCTTCTCCGAATTGCAATACAGGTGCTTTTTCCATTATTATATGTGTACAAAGAATTCATCAAATATGTTCTTGAATCACTAATAGCTACATGTGTTATACATTCACGTAAAAGTCTACATTGAATAAAAACTATTCGTTGCCTAGCAACAAAATTTTAAAGGATGTATCATATATTTATAATTTATATTCGTGGGGTTTGGGTTCAATCCGATAGCCCGGTTATATATATATATATATATATATATATATATATATATTTTTAGTTATTCTATATATTTTAGGCGAAGTAAGAAAATTTTTATAACTAATAAACCAAAGAATGAGTTTACAAATCTATCCTTCAATGCTGATTTTTTCTATGTTTTAAGCTTGATTTGGTCGGGTTGGGCAACTGGTCGAAACAGGGCCAGTTTATATGGGCGATTTTTCAGTAAGGGTTGAGGAGGATGACTTGGGCAGTTTCAAATCTTGAACCAGAATTGATTTTTATTATTCGTATTGTTGCAGGTTGGATGTTGGAGAGGGAAATGAGGTTGATCTAAAAGAATGTCCCAGATCAAAGCTTCGTAAGCAGTGCATAAAGTATCTCGGACCTGTATGTTTTTTCATGAATTACAGCAGTTGCTTTTTTTATAAAACGATGCAACCAAGTTTATTAACATATGATTATCTGAACAGCAAGAGAGGGAGAATTATGAGTATATCATAGTTGAAGGAAAAATCATGCATCTTCAAACCCAACTCCCCCTTGATACAGACAACGGGGAAAAGTGGATTTTTGTAACGAGTGCATCAAACAGACTTTATGCTGGCGAGGTGAGATTTAGAATGTTTGCTACAACCTCTTTATATTAGTTCGCTATGGAACTAGAATATGGTCAAACCTATCATTCGAATTTGTATTAACAGAAAAAGAAAGGAAAGTTTCATCATTCAAGTTTTCTAGCTGGAGGAGCGACTTTAGCTGCCGGAAGGCTTGATGTGGATAATGGGACGCTTAAGGTATACCGCATATGCTATTTGTGACATTAGAGTCTTGAAAGTTTAGACAATTTGCACATGAACTGTTAGATATGGGTTGGGTTGTATTTTATCTCAAATGGGGAATATTAAGCTAAAAGAAGAGTGTATCGAACATTTTGTGTGTCGCATGTATTTATCTAATATAACCTCTTACTGCCCTAATTATCAAAATAGTTCAAAATTAGACGAAGAAGTGTATCAAACCCAAAGGTTCCATCTCGGTCGCACACAACCCATTCTAGCTGGAATACCCGTTTTGATCTCTTACCCAACCAGCTTGAGCTACCCATCATTCCACATGCGATTGATCTCTTAAAATATATTAGCGTCATATATCACAATAAGGATTTGTTTTAGTTCTACACTAAAATAACAGATTTCCAGTTGCCATTGTTGATGAGTATATTCTATACTTTGGATCAACCTGTTCGACCCATTACTCTTTTAGCTAAATTCCTTGATCTGACCCCTTTGAGATAAAACATAACCAAAATTGACCATAAGGTTTGAAATTGCTACCTTTACTTCTAGAAAATGAATGTTCATTTCAGGAAAAACAACTTATTTGAAATCTTTATCTAACAGGTCTTATCGGGCTTGAATCTTATGCGCAAAGCTAGCAAGCAGGCGCTTTAATACGTTTATACAATGCTTCTGGGTTCGTTGCAACATGGATATACAACACTTCTGATGTTAGTATGAAAGATGCCACTTTGACTAAGAATGATGCTACGGATACAGTAGATAATGCTATGATCATGTGCGAGCCTGGTGATTGGCCATGAATTTGGCGTGCTAAGTTGGCTGTGATGCACCAAGTATTGGGTAGGGAACACATTAGTACTCACTAATTATGTATTCAATTTACTACCTGAATGGTTGGAAGATGTACTCTGTTTTGGCTTACAAATAGCACTTCTCTCAACGCTTGCCTTATAAACAATATCTTTTTTGCACTGTCAGTTGAGGTTTTGCATGTGTTTCATCGATCCGGATGCATTTAATCCACCGGGTCGACCCGACCATGTCTGACCCGTTTACCCGCCGGTATTTACGATCCGTTGCACAGTTAGTCTCCCGCGCTTCGCGCGGGTTACAAACCTCGTTAAGTCGAAATAAAAGGATTTAACAATGTTTTTTGTATAAATTTTTCCGAGTTAAGCACAGAGATAGGTTAAGATATATCAAGTATACATTTGTTTTACGGAATTCTAGGATCCCTCCTCGGGGCAAATACTTTTATGCATACCTCTTTTGGTTGATCCACACCATACTCTATTCAAGTAAGATGATACACACTAGCTAATAGTCCGCCTGGTGCTACATCATAGGCACATTGGGAGCGGAGATAATTGTAACCATATACATATAAAATGACAGCAATGGAATGCCAATCCCCGGGTTTTATTTGTAAAGTCTCTATTCCTTGGTAATCAAAGCCCAAAGATCTATGAATTAGCCCATGCTTAACTAGCCAAGCAGACAAATTACCCTGCATCTTTTTTCTCTCTCCCGCATTTTTTTGTATAAGTATTTCAGATTTACGATGAAATTTCTGAAGATTGAGCCGCGACTTTTTATTCTGTGCAAAGGATCCTGTTTAATTTACTAATTCGTGGGAAGATACTGAACTTTTGTATTTGAAAAATGTTTCAGGAGGAATTTCTGAGGTAGCTGGCGGTTGATAAAGGAATCCTTGATCATAATTTCCAGTATGAATACTATGCCCAACCTTAAACTTGTGATTGGTAGTAAAACACCGATTCTCTCGCTGAGACAGAATTCTATCTGGATAGATTTCTCGAGATATTTTCTTACGAAGTTTTGTTATAGCATCTATAATTGCTTCTGGTTTGGGTGGACAGCCCGGCAAATACACATCCACAGGAATTAGCTTATCGACTCCACGAACAGTACTATAAGAATCGGTACTGAACATCCCCCCTGTAATTGTACATGCTCCCATAGCAATAACATATTTTGGTTCAGGCATTTGCTCGTATAATCTCACTAAGGAGGGGGCCATTTTCATTGTTACTGTTCCGGCTGTTAAAATAAGGTCCGCTTGTCTAGGACTCGATCTTGGTACTAGTCCATAACGATCAAAGTCGAATCGTGAGCCTATTAGTGAAGCAAATTCAATGAAGCAACAACTGGTACCATAGAGAAGTGGCCATAAACTAGAGAGTCTTGACCAATTTGAAAGATCATTTAATGTAGTTGAAATAACTGAATTTTGGGTTGTTCGATGAAATAAGGGAAACTCAATGGAATTCATAACTATCTCAAATTTTTTCCTTTTTTCTTTTTATTGTCTGAATATTCAGGAGCTAAGACCATTCTAATGCCCCCTTTCGCCATGCATAAACTAAACCAATAATTAAAATAAGCACGAAAATTAAAGCTTCTACAAATACAGATACACCTAATACATCGAAACTCATTGCCCATGGATAAAGAAAAACTGTTTCAACATCAAAAACAACAAAAACTAGAGCAAACATATAATAGCGGATTCTAAATTGTAACCAAGCGTCGCCTATTGGTTCTATACCCGATTCATAACTAGAAAGTTTCTCCGGTCCTTTGCTACTCGGAGCTAAAAATCCCGAAATGAAAAATACCAAAATAGGAATAAGACTTGATATTATGAGAAATGCCCAAAAAATATCATATTCGTAAAGCAGAAACATAGATGAACTCCTATGAACATGGAAAATATACCGGATTAGTCAATTCTACTTGAAATTGTTAAGTCGTTCATAACTGTTTAGTTAAAGTAAGAATTGCTTTTGATCGAACCATCTAGTTTCCTTTCAAGATTCATCGATTAGAATCCTATTTTTTTTTTATTTATTTTTACTTTATAGTTAAAACTAACTATTGCTCTTATGCAAATTCTCTTGTTTTCATCTCAATCTTACCGAGGATTCTCTCTAAAGAAAAGGGATTCCAAATAGAATTCTCGTTTCGTTTTTCTTTTTTTTTTCTAATTTTTGTTTGAATTCTATTTATTATTAGTTATAGTTAAGTTATTAGGAATTGGTCAAAATTGACATCGATTTGTATTATCTTTTCTATTTTATTATCTTTATTTATTTATTTAAATTTTTTATGAATATGTCCATTTGTCTCTTTTTTTAGTGGTTTAGAATAGAACAAGTAATAAAATGTCTAGGAATTTCAATATCAAGTCAAGATTGATTTATAGTATAGAATTGGTATATTCCTTTTATTTATATTAGAATCCAATCTCGATGGAGGATTTTCTATCGAAAGAAAAGAGAAGACTAGGTCTAAGTAAGATATACGAAGGAAAGCCCCTTTTACGTTGTTGACAATGTTTACAATGAAACTGAAATAAGCAAATTGGTTTTTAAAGCTTTTTATTCTTTTTCGAATAGGGAAAAGCTAAAACCGATAAGGGATGGGTTGACATCCGCTTATCTTGATTAGAAGGAATATAATAGTCTTTTGATTTTTCAGTTTCTATTTGGACCAGATTAATGCTATGTTATGCACTTTTTCCATTGAAAACGACAAAAGAAACACCAAGCACTCAAGCAGTTTAACTAAGTATATCTTAAATTTCATTTCCAAAGACCTCTGTTCCCTGTGTGCTTATTTACTCGAATTTGATTGATCGAGCATGAATCTAATTTTTTCCTTCAGAGCTTGTCTAAATGGAATGCGAAATCTCATACCTGGTTTTGTTTAGGTTATTTTACTTTATTCTCAGAAAAATGGTGTTTTATGCATGTGCAGGTTATAGAAGACTAGAGGAGTGACAAAGCACCAGTGGCAATCTCTAGAATGATCCTTCTGTTTCATTGCTCAACAGGACCTGAACATTTCTACAAAGATGTATGTTTTTGACTTTTTAGGTTAACTTCAAATTGACATGATTTTTTGCAATCTGTTAAGAAAATTTTAGATGATTGCATTATAAGCTTCCTAAGAAATTGCTATCTTCACTTTTTTTATGTAAGTATTGTACTCAAGGAAATTTGGTTGCTGCACTAATCTGATGAAAGGCCTATCGTGATGTACTAATTATTCTATACTTCAAATAACAAAAGAAATCTGTGTTGGTGCCTCTTTTTCTGACAGAAGTTCATGGCGGGCAGGTTGGATAATGGGTGAAAATGGGTATTGTTCTGTACTAGATGCTATGGGTTAACCTGATTCATTTTTCATCGAGAAGTTTCATGTTTTTATAAATACTTAGTGTGTCCAATAATGATTATAAAATGGTTTAGGAGGTTTTATGCATCGAACAGTCTGTTTTTGAAATTCGACCCGTTTGACCAGTTTCAGTATCATATATTTTTGTAATTTCTTTCTTTGACCCATTTGAGGTAAAGAAAAACTCTAAACCTATTTATGAACAGTTTGAAAATCAACAAACAAAATTTATGCACCCCCCTAACTATGATGCTGTTAGCAAACTCTTTGAAGAAGGCAGAACCAAGGTTATAATTATAACTCATAACTTATTTATCCTTATCTACTTTTTTTCGTCGTGTTAGACTTGAAGATCAGTACATTGATATTGATTATATTCCAAAGTACACTCATTAATTTTCAAGTAGCAAGATTAGAAACGCTTAATGTACGTTTATCTAAGTGATTTTGTTTACATTTGCATGTTAGTTGATGGCTAAAAACGTAATCTTACAAAACAACAACTTCACAAAATCTAGAGATAAGATTTTCCTAAGAGATTTTTATTTCTTCTCAATTTTCATGAACCAAATGCTATGTGACTATGTGAGTGAACTCTCTAATGGTTAACCAAATGCTACATGGTGCATTTTCATTCCATCACATTATCCTCTAAAATATTACAGTAGTAATTAAGTTCCATTAATTGGAAAAGTAACTGTTTTTAGAATGGTCTAACTCTAGCCACTTATGTTAACTTTTATTTCATTGTTATGATAATTTATAACCAAAATGACAGGCAACATGTATGTTATCCTATTACATATGCTTAAGTGGCATTCAAAAGACTATTTACTACATCGAAATAAAATTGAAACCTGTATATTTATAGAATAACACATATGCATTATACAACAAGTGTATATACTTATATATTGTAATTGTAGATACATGTACTG
Source organism: Tanacetum coccineum (assembly GCA_026074375.1). Classification (NCBI taxonomy): domain Eukaryota; kingdom Viridiplantae; phylum Streptophyta; class Magnoliopsida; order Asterales; family Asteraceae; genus Tanacetum; species Tanacetum coccineum. The sequence goes on from BQNB010144816.1 coordinate 12,855, forward strand.
ATGTACACTTATTTGCAGGCTCTTTTTCTTAAAGGATGTCATAGTTGTGGGCGCGAGTATTGAAAGCAAATGGGTTCACAGCCGTTGATAAGTTTCGCGAGATTTTGAAGGACAAACACTTCCCACCAAGAAACTCCATTCTCTTCACGTTGGCATTTAATTTTTTTAGTTATATTTGTAAAGATTGTATTGTTCTCTTCTTTAGAATTTGGAATTAAACTAAGCTTTTGATGCTTTCATAAAAAAATATGGTATACAAGAGTGTAGTTGTTGATTCATAATAATAGTCTGACTAAGACGTCGACCACCGTTATCAACAACAACGCCTATTGATCGTCCCGCAGCGGAGCGCGGGCCGATATACTCGTTTCTTATATAATCAAAGAGAAAAAGATCACGGGGCATAATCTTAAAGATTGATTTTGCAAAACAAAGGCACGTAAAATGGACCAAAATGTGCATAATATTTTATTCCCTCTCTTTTTAAGGAACTAAAACCACACTACCAAAGGGTCACATGGAATCAAAATGTGCATTAATGTTCTAGTGAAGTATTCGCTTGAAGAAACAAGTACAACATGAACCAGTAAGACTAACATTTTACATTCAGTAAATGTGTAACACATACCCAAAATCAACGATCTTAATTGGCAATAAAAGAATCTTTGGATCAAAAACAGATACCGGCATATCATGCCTTGGGAAAATTGGGCGATTAAGCCATCATATAAACTTCCAACATTAAATCATTTCCAAGAAATTTAAGAAACAGATAACAAGATTCTTTTTACGTCACTACTCAAGTCTACACGTAAAACTAGCCAATGTAGATCGATTTACGACTATGAGGTCCAGACATAGACCTGACCTCCACCTGTAGCCCCTGCAAGCATCCCAGGTATGAAGGGATGGGCATCAAAACGACACGGGATTGCAGACATGTGAGGACTCTCAAGAGTAGTAACAAGTGTCTTCGTGTATGCGGATATAACATCAACTCCTTTATTCTTGTTCCCCACAAAGATATATGAATCATCCCACCCCCATATAGCCCTGTTTTTTAAATAAGTAAAAAGGACCATATAATTAGATAACAGACAAAACAAACATATTTAATTTCCAACAAAAAAATGATGCCCAAAATTTAGGTGGGTATAATTGGCCCATTTATTTATCTTAAACGGGTTAAATGGGTCAAAGCCATATAGTTAGCTAAAAGGGAGTGGCGTTGAATGGGTCGAATGTACAATATACTCCCGAGTTATTTACTCATATTTTGCCGGGTGAATTATTTTCAAAAAATTGAGAAAGACAAAAAATGTTCACGTGTCAACCCAATCTAGCATGTACTTATATCTACCCTTCTGACCCGTTACCCAGCCCTCATGACTCAACCAATTTTCCAGTTGCCACTGCTACCAGAGACTGATAAAATCAGTAATTCCACATGTATTGCATTAGTAAGAGCGTCATACTGCTACCAGAGACTGTTAAGTTATGATTGGACCATCATAGTGGCTTAATCTCTTTTTATAAACTTCATAACAAGATCATAGGAACAAAGGTTTAGACTTTTAGCAAATGTCCAAAGGGTCAGAACTTTTCAAGTTAGAAAAACCCCTAGTCAGCACCTTATACAGGGGCGGACCTATGTGTGAGCCACGTGTAGCACGTGCCACACATGATTTAAGCCGAAGAAGTGTAATTTTTAGGTAAAAAATGGTTGTTTTGTGAAAGTGCTACACTTAGATTCGAAAAGTGCCCAAATATGAACACAAATAAGAGGAAAAACGTATTGTATTTGAGTTTGGATTTTTGAGGAAAAAGATAAATGATGCATAAGATTAGAGGTTGAAGAATATATACAGTAACTTTTAATAAAATAATAAATACAATACATATGAGTTTGTCCTTTACTTGATTAAAATAATAAATACAGTACATATGAGTTTGTCCTTTACTTGATGCATTTGACCTTTTTTAATGTATAGATATATTAGGATTTATTGGTACGAAATTAATTTAAATAACTTTAAGATAAATTTAGTTTGCCTTGCATAATGTAGTTGATGTCACGTTTTTAAAAGTTTAGTTGGGATACTTGTTTTACTATTGTTTAAATAACTCAGACCCGATTAATAGAGGTTGGCATGAATGGTTAGCCAAAAGTTCAATATAGACCCAATATTTGTTATAGACCCATGAACTAATCCTAGGCACTCATTTTTTCATTAAAAATAAAAAAACCCAATTTCCACCTCTTTTTAAAAAATTAAATATCTCACACACTGTTAATCGTTATGCAAAACAAAACATATCATCGCGACGAGAATTAAATTA
>BQNB010144819.1:0-16804 GCA_026074375.1 Tanacetum coccineum
TATTCTTTCTCGTTCTCTCTCGACCGGCTATCGGTAAACATCTGAAAGCCGTTTCTCACTATTCATACTTTCCAGGTAATCCTACACCTAGATGGCCCGTGGGTAAAACCCACCTCACCTATGCCTTTGGCTCGAAATTTACAGATCCATATGTGCCACCTGTTGTTAGTGCCTTTGACGAATGGGCTTCGGGTTCCGGCTACTTCACATTTTCTAGAGTTGCTGATATTGCGACTTCAGATTTAAAGATCACTTTCCAAAAAATGAACCATGGCGACGGAGGTGACTTTGATGGGCCTCATGGTACATTAGCGCATGCTTTTTCGCCACCAGATGGAAGGTTACATTTTGATGCGGATGAGACCTGGTCTGTTGGACCGGGGCCAGTTCCTAATGTTATTGATTTTAAGAGCGTGGCGCTTCATGAAATTGGACATCTACTTGGGTTGGGTCATAGCCAATATCAAGACGCTGTCATGTGGGAATCTCTCCCATCTGGAACGGTAAAAGATAAATTGACCTCGGATGATATCCAAGGAATCAAAGTTCTTTATGGGCTTAACTAAGTAATTATAAGTCGCTCAAAGAATTATCATTTAGTATCATGTATGCATGTTTTTTTTTCTTTCCTTTTTACCTGTATGTTTTCAATCCTAAATTATTGTGTGATATGTTTTGGGCTGTTACTCATGATCGTATATGCATTTGCAGTTAATTCAAAGATATGAAATAAAGTAATAATGGGTTTTGAATCAATAATGGTTTTTGTCGGTTTAATTTTATTATGTTTTTGGTTGGTTTCGGTTCGGTTTTTAAGTTACTTCGAGACGTAGCCGATTTTTACTAACAAACTTGTTTCATGTAAGATGTTAATATTTCTTATTTATTGTTTTGTTAATCTAAGCTTATAATATTATCCCAAATTTCTACACAAACTTATAGATGAAACACACATAGGTGCAAGCCAAACACACATAACATGTTTATTGTCGAATACATATTGTTATACAAACATACATACATGTCAAGCACTCACATCAATGTGAAGACAAAAATATTACAAATCCATCGGCAAAAGGAATAAAAATTTATAAATTTGATTTATTTAGTTATTTATTTATATTATATTAAACATATATTATTATATATAAAAAAAATTTGGCTTGGTATGATATAAGGGTTCAGTTTTAGACAAAAAAGCAAAATCGAACCGAAATTCTTGGTTTTCAAAATGATTGTCTAACAAGCACCTTTATGTCATCACTTAAAGTGTATTAATTCACCAAAAACGTTTTTTTTAGATTGAAAAATGCATTTAATACACAATAATTGATGTTATAATCTACCTTAATTAGTTCTGATTTTATAATTAATGAACTTGAGTTTCCTTGTTTAATGATTTAAACTAGTACCCTAAAGCCGGGCACTTATTAGACACCCTTTCAAAACTTAAAAACAAAACCATTGGTTTTAAGTTTTAATAAGTTATCTATGTTTTTTTTTTGAATTAATAGTTTGGTTTTGATGTCTTACTCACCCTAATAAGTTCCACAGATAAACTGACACAGTAACTTATATTACGAAACCCTTGTCTATTATTTTTAAATGTGGCATACATTATTAGTCGATGTTTATTATTAACTAATGGACTATTAGTTAGAGCATCACGTGTCATGGCATGGCAAAGCCATGCCATTTGAGCCCTGCCAGTGTCATATCACTGCCACATCATTTCAACACAACATCTCAAAATACCACTTCCCTCATAACACACCACAACTCATGCCATTTGGGCCTCACCACCCACAATTTAATTTTTTTCCTATTTTTCCAAACAAACTAAATTCATTTCATTCGAATAAAACTACAAACTACAATACGAAATTTAAAAATATACGGAATATAAAAACCAACGTAAATAAAAAAATACATCAGATTATGAATAAACTAATTATATTGTAAGTATTACTGCCAAAGATGCTCATCAGATTACGTTGAAGCCTTGCATGTGTTTGTTTATCACGAAGTTCTTTTGCTTTCTTTCGTTGCACTTCACATCGCTCGATCCATGTCCGTGCCAGATTTGGTTACGGACAAATATAAATGTCGCCAACTTCGGATATCGCAAACTTTTTATTTTTCAAAACCATGTTATGCAATGTGATGCATGTGTACATGGTTCTTCGTAGCTTGTTGATAGTCCAAGAACGCGTCGGTTGAGCTATAATATGCCAACGACCTTTGATGTCGCCAAAAGCTCTTTCAACGTGTTTTCAAGCACTTTCTTGTCGACGTTTAAATACGGCATTTTTCTTGTCTCGTGCAGCCGTAAATGATTTGAAAAAAGTTGCCCACTGTGGGTATATCTCGTCAGCTAGGTAGTAACCTTTTTCAAATGTAACTCCGTTTACTTCATACGGGACCACTGGGGTGATGTCATCAAGAAAGTTGTCGAATAACGAAGAATGATTCAAAACTGAAGGATCGTTATTCGCACCTCCTACCCTAAAAAATGCATGCCAAATCCACAAATCGTATGACGCAATAGCTTCAAGCATTATAGTTGGGTATTTTTTTCTTATCACCTCTCCCAAATTGCCCGTGCCATGCTTTCGGATAATTAATCCATTCCCAGTGCATACAATCAATGCTGCCAATCATTCTCGGTAACCCATGAACGCTATTGTGTGCGGCATATAAGCTTTGAATGTCATTCACGTTGGGTTTTCTTAAAAACTCGGCCGTATACAAATCAATAATGCACATAGTAAAAAAAATCTAAACAATTGCATGCGCAATGTTTCCCCATTTGTAAGTATTCATCTAAAGCATCAGGTGATGTGCCGTATGCCAATTCGCGTATGACGGATGTGCATTTCATAATGACACTAAAACATTAGACCCGTAGCATCGGGTCGGACAACAAAGAATTTAAAATGACACAAACATTAGACCCATATGCTACTCGAGTTGGATTTTCTCCAAGTAGATGTGATTCATCTTTATTTATTTACAGATCTCGTTCTGACACAATATATTTATTGATTTATGTGGATGATATTGTACTCGCAGCTTCTTCTATAACTTTGCTTCAGAATATTATTTTATCTTTACACATGGAGTTTGACATGACAGATCTTGGTGCCTTTAATTATTTATTGGGGATCTCTGTTACACATGTGATGTGTCGTTGTGTGGTGTATATTTTTATGATTCAAGTTTTAAATTTATATTTTTCTGACTAAACCAAAAACAACACTTTAACGGGCAGTGTACCCGGTCGGTAGTAGTTTTGTGGTAAGTAGGGTATCGAATACTTGAATCGAGGTTAAATCTATAAATTTAATTAATATCTTGGTTATCTAATCTATGTTAATTCTATTCTATTCTAAACCTATGTTAAACTTATGTTAGTTCTAATTCTAATTCTAACAGGTAAAAGGGGGTTTTCAGCCGGAGAGACCGGCATAGGTTGGTTGGTGACTGCAATCAATTCAAGGCACTTTAACCCACGCAAGCTAATTAACAGAAGATAAAAGAGCGGTCGAGCCTAATGATAGAAAACTGTATTAACCATTATTAATCCGATTAGGACGTTGGTTTGTTTATTTAGTGCAATGATTTCTTCTCTCGAGGTGGCATATCATTCTTAAGACTTAGGCGTTACATCATCCTAAAACCTAGACACATTAATTATGTCACAATTAAAGCATCCGCATGAAGCATCCTTATTTGCTGTGTATAATCTATCTTAGGGATTAAAGCAATGGTGATCTTGTTAAACCCTAGCTCAAAGAGACTTTACCAACTTACCGCTTAATGGCGATTTATACACTAGTAGTCCACTTGTCCAACTATCCAATGGAATCAGAACGTTATTTGTTGAATTATCTAGGTTCACCTTCTAGTCAACACAATCAATAAACCATTGGCAATATCCAATTAACTAGTTAAGCCCGAAGCGTATCCTAGACACAGATTTAGTAGGACAATATTTGTGATCCTATAGTTCTAGATGTATAAATTACTATATGGAGAGACTCTAGATTACTTGGTCCGTATCACTAGATCTAGTTCAATGATAGGTCGCATACAAAAGCGCGTAAACAAATATAAATTGATAAACATAAACAAGCATTCAACGATAAATCAAGAAATCGAGATAAACAAATACCAAACATTTAGATCTTCATAATAATGGCTAATACCCGAAGGTATTAGCCTTCAAACATCATAATAAATACAAAATCAATTATTTAGCCAAGGTAAACTAATCGAGTTAACGAATGATACCAAAAACTGAACGATTACTAAAGTATATGAAATTTCACGATGTGTTCTATGGATTTGATAGCGTTGCTCGACCTCTTATGCTCTTTTTCTCCTCTGAAAATGGACTTTTATAGTTTAGGTATCGAGAATATGATTTAGCACACTTAAAACTCGTTTTTGAGTTTTCTATTTATAAGGTCTAGAAGTCGATTCGATATGGCGTATCCAAGGATTGGATACGGTGTATTGGGGATTTTTTGGAGTAGGTACCACGCTTGATATCTTCTAGAATATTCACATACTATATCTTCGATACGGCGTATTGAGGTTCTCTGGATACGGAGTATAGATCTTGTTCCTTCGTGGTCTTTGATGAGTGCAGGCATGGATACGCCGTATCTTCCTTGATGGATACGGCGTATTGGTAGTCAGAATCTATAATCTTCAAAATATCTTCGTTTAAGCTCCAGAATGCGCGTCTTTTGCAAAGTTTCACCAAGTACTCTGTAATTACTGCAATTCTCAAATCTAAATGATTAAGTAACAATTTTTTACAATAATTATACAAAATGGGTTAATAACATGGGATAAATGATGCTATAAAATAGACGTTATTTGATGTCATCAAATATCCCCCCACTTGAATCCTACTTGTCCTCAAGTAGCCTTTAGAAGTTTATAAAAATGTATCCCTAAAAATATTTTCTGTTAATGCATTTATTTGATCTATTACAAGTACACAACCAAACACCTCACGAAATAGGAAGATGAAAACACTCAAATCACTCAACTAATCTATGTGGTAACATGTAACGAATTCGCTCAATTGCTCGGTCGTGACAAGTATTCTATCATAAGCTTGGCAAGGATAAACATCTTCACCACTAAAGCCAAGGAGTAACAAGTTTATAAAGATAAATATGGGTTTTTATATGGAAAGGCTTATGGTTGATCATTCTACAATCTTTCACCAGAAGTACCACTCCAACAAGGCAGCTGAAGCACACATACATGGCTGTAACGACGGAATAGACATGTGTGTTCTTAATGGTGATTTGTTAGAGACTGTGTATATGCATCAACCTTTGGGTTTTGTAGATCATTGATATCCTAATCATGCATGTCACCTTCAGAGGTCTTTATATCGATTGAAACAGGCCCTTCATGCTTGGTTTCATTGATTTGCTGCTTATGCTACCCGAGTCGGATTTTAATAAGTAGATGTGATTCATCTTTATTTATTTACAGATTTGGTGTTGACACAACATATTTATTGATTTATGTGGATGATATTGTACTAACAACTTCTTCTACAACTTTGCTTCCGAAGATTATTTTATCTTTACACATGTAGTTTGACATGGGATCCCCGTTACACGTGACACTACTTGGATGTTTCTCTCTCAGAATAAATATGCTTAGGAGTTGCTTAAACAAGCAAATATGCTCAACTACAATTCTACTCGGACTCCTATTGACACTGAGTCCACGTTTGGTCCTGAAGGGACACCTATTTCTGATCCTACTTTGTATCGGACTCTGGCAGGTTGTCTACAGTATCTTACATTCACTCATCCCGATTTGTCTTATGTTGTGCATAAGATTTTTCTATATATGCATGATCATCGGGAGCCTCACTTGGCTCCTCTCAAAAGGATTCTTCGTTATGTTCAGGGCACTTTGGAGTTTGGTTTACAATTATATGCATCTTTAAGATCGTCTCTTGTGGCTTACTTTGACGCAGATTGGGTTGGTTGCCATACTACTCCTAGATCTATAGTATTGTGTATTTTTGGGAAACAATCTTTTATCATGGTCTTCTAAGAGACAACCAACTCTTTCACGTTCTAGTGCTGAAGCTAAATAGCAGGGTGTTGCAAATGATGTTGCTGAGACACCATGACTACACTATTCTTCGAGAACTACATACACCATTACTGGCCACTACTCTTGTGTATTGTGATAATGTCACTGATTTTTATTTATCTGCGAATCCGGTGCAACATCAACGAACCAAACACATTGAGATTGACATTTATTTTGTTTGTGATATGGTTGCTATGGGTCAGGTGCGTGTTCTTCATGTTCCATCTCGTTACCAGTATGCAGATGCAGATATCTTCACCAAAGGTCGTCCTTTGGCATTATTTGAATAATTTTGCACCAGTTTGAGTGTTCAGTCTCCTCCCGCTCAAACTGCGAAAGATTTTTAGTCGATGTTTATTATTAGCTAATGGACTATTAATTATGTTGGGTAGTCCAGTCCCATATTGCATTATTCTAAATTGTTCTTTATAACTATATATTGTAGTCTAATGAATGAATGAATGATCAAGGAATTTACCACACTAACATACATAAGATTTAAAAAATATGTATGACAAATCTTTTGAAGAAGGTTTCTATGAAAAACAAGGAGACTTTTTATATTTAATACCACCAGTAATTTCTAAAATTTCAATGACATACATTTTATATAATACATCATATTACAACTTTTTTGTTTATCATTACCACATATAAAAAAACCTTAATTATGAATAAAGTTTAATTCTTAAAACACCCCTTTAAAATTTCAATTTCAATCTTTGTTTACTTTCTCACATTAAAATTCAAACATTGTTGTTTTAAAACCGTTGTTAAACCCCGTATCATATGTATGACAAGATTTTGAAATAGTTTCAAAAAATAGTTCCAGAAAATAATTTCAAAAATATTCATCAACTTATGTCAACTTTTTTTTAATGTAGTTCTTAAAAAATAGGCGACTTGCTTTACTTAATCACAATTTTCATAATTTCAAAAAATTTATCCACAAACTCTACTAAATAATATGCCAGATTTTTTTATTGATATTATTACATTATTTCTAATTAGAAAATTTTATGATGAAGTTTTATGTTGGTAAAAAGATGATGCAAGTATTTGAACAAAGTAATTTTATAGAATTTACCTATATAGTAATTTGTTTTAGACCATATAAAAATCAAACTCAACTAATATACAATGAAAAGGGTTATAAGTGGAGTAAGAAAATTTAAAATTATCAAGTAGTAATAATTGAAAGAAATTAACACCTACAACAATATATGCTTTTTACTACTACATGTTATTTCTTTACATTTTATCTATCCGAATTCTTTTATCTTTGTTTTTTATTGCTATGATATTTAGTTATTTTTGTGCATTTTAATTATTGTCATACGTTTTTCTTTCATTTTATATTGAATTTTATCTTTGCACAAGTTGTGAAACACACATGTGACACGGTCATTGTTTGTCACTTGACATTGACTATCAATTAATTGACGTGTGTGCTATTTTACATAATGATGAAAATCGTAAGCCTTGACCTTAAATACACAAGGTGTGGTATGTAGTATGTTGTTTGTGTGGCTTAAACAAATTCGAATCATCAAGCTAAACAGAGTATATTTAATGGTTATTACACACAGCATTACATAACAACAAAATATGCATCAGTAATTCTATACATTCTCATTTTACTTATAAAACTTCTTTTTACTGTATATTACATAGGATAAAGCTGAAGATTACAAATACTTTATAAAAACACCGTTCTAAATAACATATTTTCATATTATAATATAGGATTAATGATATAAATTAGTATCTCAAACTTACTACTTATTTTTACTTTGTCACTCATTTATCATGCTTATATTAATACTATACGGGTACTCGTGAAGAGCGACGAGATTTTACAATGAAAATAGTTATAGGTGCGATATTTTGCTTAAAATGAAAGAGAATAAGAAACAACATTAAAGAAAGGGCTAATTATCTAAAAAAGCATCAAAATTTCCACCTTTTCCTTTTGTAAGCATCAAAGTATCAATTTTCATAAAGAATGCAAATCTTTTACTAATCTTACTATTGTAACTCTCCATAAAATCATTTGACGTGCACTAGTTTAATACACTTTTTCCAAAAAATTTTTTGCCAATGTTATATTTAGCCCCTACACGTTGTTTTTTAACATTTTCCACCCCTTTGACCCTTTGAATTTCTAACCCACAACTAACTTACCATAAATTCACGACACTAATTCAGCCCCTCACCCTAAATTGATGACACTAAACTCTAATTCAATCACACCCCAAATCAACTAACGATGCCGAATGATAAAGGTGGGTAATCACTAATTAGTTTGCTTTTTTGTGTGCTTATCTGCTTATTTGTGTCCAATGTGTTTATCTGCTTAAAAACATACGAGTTTAGGAGTTTGCTTATATTGTATTTAAATCTGCTTTTTTGAGTCCAATGTTGACCAATGTGCTTATCTACTTAAACACATAGGAGTTTAGGAGTTTGCTTATTTTGTGTCCATATCTGCTTATTTGAATCCAATGTTAACTAGTATGCTTATTTGCTTAAACACATAGGAGTTTAAGAGTTTGCTTATTTTATGTCCATATGTGCTTATTTGAGTCTAATGTTGACCAATGTGCTTGGATTACAAATTTAGCCTCAATGTTTATGAGTTTGGTATTTGAATAGATCCAGTTTAGTTGAAAAAGAACAGAGGAGTTAAAGGAGTGTTTGGATTGCATATTTAGCTTGAATGAGATCAAAATGTAGGTATGCACGTTTCATTTGGCCTTGGTGAAAAGAATGGTATGCTGTAGTATTTGCAATTTGTTTGTCTCATATGGTAGATTTCTCACCAAGGAGGGTATAATGATGTGTGTTACCCATTTAATGATGCATGTTTGGTGTTCTAGTTTAAGTTGTGCTAGTGAGGAAGTAAGCTGTTGTTTGAGTTCAAGTGTACATGGTATTAGAATAGACCAAAAATGCCAGACCATGTGTTTGAGTCAAAGTAATAGAAACTACTGATGGACCCTGTGTTTGAGTCCATATAATAAAAATTTTGTTGTTTTAAGCATTATAGCTTAATGAAGAAGAGTTTTCAAAAGCAGTAGAGTTTTTAACTTCCATCATAACATCTATTGTTCTTAACTTGCAGAAATCATTATGATCAGTTTAGAAAGTACTGATGGACCATCTTCTTTTGACACCAGCAATTATGAGGATATAGTGTATATCTCTCCAGACATTGTATCTAGCAAAGGACCATCTAAGAGTTTGCTCAAATGGTACGATGATTAAACATATGAGGACATTGAAGAATTCATGTTTTCAAATTCAAGAGGTAAAAAGACTAAAGCTTCTTTCTCATACATTTCAAAGGCTAAAGCATCTTTATTGGCTAAAGCATCTGGGTCATCTTCTTTAAATGCTAAAGCTTCTTTGTCATCACCTCAAACACTCATTGTGGGTGGTAAATGCGGCGTTGGCCTTCTACCTCAATCATCAGTGGTCTCTTTTCTGTTTTTCCCAAAACTCCTATACCAAATAAAAAAAAAATCGTTGTGGTATTGGGCTGTAAATGGTTTAAAACCTGGAGGAGGCTTAATCTTAACAAGATCATTTGGAACGTGGAAGATACCCCACAATTGGGGACCTATAAAGGCTAAAGCATCTTTATTGGCTAAAGCATCTGGGTCATCTTCTTTAAATGCTAAAGCTTCTTTGTCATCACCTCAAACACTCATTGTCAAAACTCCTATACCAATAAAAAACTGTGTACTTGGGCTTGTAAATGGTCAAACCTGGGATGCTAATCTTAACAAGACATTTGGAGTGAAGATACCCACAGTTGGGACATGTGCAGAACAGAAGAAAGGGAAGAGAAAGATTGGAGGTGAAAGCTGATTTTAGCATTTGATGTCTTTTGGCCATGATGATCTTGTTAAAACAATATGTCTGTTAACATTTTAGTACTAACAACTAATATTCTGGTAACCTTTTGGTGATGATGTTAAAATGGTTAAAGAAGTAACAATGTTTAATGAAGTAATAAATTTTCTATTAATATTTTGGCAACAATTTGTGTTTTAACTATTTATGAATTTTTTGTTAATATTTCCATTTCATTTGCAAATTGCATTTACATTTGCATTTGCATATTGCATTTAACAATTGTTATTCCATTTGCATATTGCATTTGCATTCCATTATCATTTGCATTCCATTATCATGAAAATTTTCATTCCATTATCATTTGCTTCAACAATTGATATTCCATTTACAAATTGCACATTATCATGAACATTTGCATAACATTCTGCATTTGCATTTCATTTTCATTCCAAACTTATCCATGAAAATCATAATCAACTCAGTTAAAATTCCATGAACGTCAAAACTTAAGCATGAACAATCCAAACATAACACTTAACCATTAACAACAAAACAGTTAACATTAAAACATCATACATTTTCATTAACTGAAAAGAACACATTACATTACTTAGCTATTATCAAACCAAATCCAACATATATTACTAAGAAAGATCCTAACATGATGAAAAACAACCTATCATAAATTTCAGCTTTGACTTTGTAGCACTCAACTCTTCTTCCAACTTCTACTTGTCCATAGCAAGAACATCAATCAATTGTTCATAATCCACATGCTTCTTCAATTGTTTCTGGTTTTGATACATCTCATACAACAAGTCTTTGTAGTATTTGCTTGGAAGATCATCATCCAAAAAATCATAAACATCTCAAACAGAGCATGATACAAATTACGAAAGTGTTCAATCTTACCACCAATTAATCTGGATTCTGATGAAGTCCAAGATGGCATGATTTAGGGTTTATGAATTTTTTCGACCGTTGGGGGAAATTGGGTGAAAATAAAGTTTGTAAATAGTTATTAAATATAGGGTTAAAGGGAAGGAAAATGTTAAAAAAACAAAGTGTAAGGGCTAAATATAACATTGACAACAAAATAAAACGGGGAAAGTGTATTAAACTAGTGCCACATCAAATGATTTTATGGATAGATTCACAATAGGAAGATTAGTAAAAGATTTGCATTTTTTAGAAAAATTAATACTTTGATGATTACAAAACGAAAATGTGAAAACTTTAATGTATTTTCAGACCATTAGCTCTTAAAAAAAGTCTTCATCTATAGCACGGTTTGGTCGGATTTAATTTATGATGACAAAGATCTAGAGATTTTATAAACAACATTAAATGGAAAAGAGTCTTTATATTAAAAAAAATTGTAAATCCTAAAAAAGATACAAATAGAAAATGTTATCTAATATACTTTATGGGACAATAAGTGTATTATCATTACTTTTTTTCCTTTGTATTTTTTTGGTTAAAGGGTTCTCTAAGTAAATTTATTATTTCAAAAAATAATTAAGTACAACGGATGAGGGTGTCTCTCACATTTTAGCCCGATATAAGGGCAACCTATTTCCTTAAAGGAAGGTACACATAGAGACTAGACTACCAGAGACTCAAAACATCAAGTAATCTATTTCTTCTTACGATCTCGTACTATAATATCCAAATTATCGCATATAGATTGAATATTGTTAAGAAGTTTCTTCGTATTTTAGAGATACATCACATCTTTGCTCCCAATCCCGATCGTAATGTTTCATTTTCAGTTTTTAAATGTTTTATACATTATTTGATACATTTTATGAATTATTTCTTTGAGTTGAATTATCGCATGTTACAACATTTTTCAGTTACCGAAACACTTAACTACAATATTGCAACTATAATTATTTGTCGCTATAATATTTCGTTGCTATGAATTAGTACTTGCCTAGTAATCAATGAAACATATATTGTATCTTGCTATTTTCAGCGATTTTCTTATACACTTTTTACGTTAGTAGCTTATCAAAATAAATAAGCTCATTTATAGAAGCCAAAAAAAGAGGTGTTTTTTTCAAAGTACTTATATTAAGTTAAAATCATAAGTAGTTTGAACTATGCTAATTTAAACACCCTCGTGAAACAATAAGTCAAACTTGTCAGTTTAAAAATCATAAGTACTATTTTGAAGTACTTGTTGAAACTAGCTTAGGGGAGTTTGATTTGTCTAGTTATGCTTCATTGTTTAGATATTTGTAGGGAACAAAGTAATTCAACATTCGTTTTTTGGGTAAAGGATTTCTCCGGTAAATTTTATTACATCATAAACAATTAAGTACAAAGGATGAGAGAGAGTCCCACATCTCCGCTCGTTACATAGGCAAACTACTTCCTTAAAGGAAGGTACACAAAGTGACTAGACAACAAAAGAAACAATAATTACTATTTCTTCTTACGTCCTCAAACTTTGATATCTAAATTAGCACATATAGATTGAATTTTTTCAGGAATATCCTAACCTTCATACATATCATCATCGTATAGGTCGTAGTCATAGTCATCATTCTCATAGGTTTCCTTCGATTGTTCCAGCAGACTATTAGTACCATAGCTAACCTTCTTTAAAGCCAGAAGACTTGTCATTTCTTTATCAACTGATTCAACTTCATATCATGATCACCCGAAGAATCAACCTTTTCCAAATGTTTAACGTCATTATCCACAAGTGTCACCTTCCCATCAATAATTATTTTTTTAATCTTATCATGTTTTTCAACAATAGGTGTAGTAGTAGTACTACTGGATTCCACATTCTATAACGAGGATCCACTTGAATTGGCCTTTTTACTAGCCAGATTTAAACTCCCATCATTTGAACCTAAATAAACCACGGCTCGATGCGACCGGTCGTAATAGTATTGGTTCTATTTTAAAGTGCACATCCGCCATACGCCAAATGGCGTACGACACTTCACCTGATGCATTTGATGAGTATTTGCAAATTGCTGAACGTACTTCACGAGAATGCTTAGATCACTTTACTAAGTGCATTCACGTTTTATATTATGATAAGTTTTTAAGAAGGCCAACTGCAACTGATATTCAAAAAACATATGAATTGCACGAAGAAAAACATGGACTCCCGGGAATGCTCGGGAGTATCGATTGTATGCATTGGGATTGGAAAAACTGCCCAAAGTCGTTACATGGGCAGTTCAAAAGGAGTACTAATAAATACCCAACTCTTATGTTAGAAGTTGTTGCTGATCAAAAATTGTGGATTTGGCATGCATATTTTGGGGTTCCTGGGGCGAATAATGATTTAAATGTGTTATATGGTTCCCCATTATTTGATGCTGAAATTGCTGATATAGCTCCAGAGTGTTCGTTTGTTGTAAACGGGCATACATATAGGAAAGGTTACTATTTAGCCGACGGTATTTATCCAGCATGGTCTACGTTTGTCAAAACGTTTTCTGTTGCAAGGGATGAAAAAACCTTGAAGTTTAAGAGAGTTCAAGAAGCTGCAATGCAAGAAAAGATTGAACGTGCATTCAGGAGTCTACAGTTCCGTTGGGGTAATTTACGACAACCGCGCGTGCAATGCAAATCAACACCCTCAAGAGAATCATGTATTGTTGTATAATTTTACTTAACATGATATTGGAAGACGAGGGATTTGAAGTTAACTTGAGAGATGTGTTCGTGAATCCAGCACCAAACATTGTTAGAGACTGGGTCGAAAGATGTGACTTACATGTTAGGAAGACAAAAGAACTACGCGATAGGAAAACACACACCGATCTTCAACAATACCTTATGAAGCATCTATGGAATAATGATTATGAGTAGTTTGTGTTTTTATTTATGTAATGTTTAATTTTATGTAATGTTTAAGTTTTATGTAATGTTTAACTTTTAATGTATTGTTTTTTTTAATGTAATGTTTTTAATTTTAATGAATTTTATTTTTAGTTATATAAATAAGTGTATTTTAAATAAATATGAAAAAAAAATTAATTAAAAAATGCTATGGCACCTGAATTCTCGTGCCAAACTAATGCCATTGAATTCTAGTGCCATAGCATTTCTGGTGCCAAACTCCCTTTTGCTGACGTGGCACCATTTTTTGAGTTTGGCACCACCACTCCCAGTGCTGGGAGTTTGACTTGTCTAGTTATGCTTCATTGTTTATATATTTGTAGGAAACAAAGTATTTTAACATTTGTTTTTGGGTAAAGGTTTTTCCGGTAAATTTTATTACTCCAAAAAACAATTAAGTACAAATGATGAGAGAGAGTCTCACATCTCCGTCCGTTACATAGGCAAATTACTTCCTTAAAGGAAAATACACAAAGTGACTAGACTACAAAAAAAATAATAATTACTATTTCTTTTTACGACCTCAAACTTTGATATCCAAATTATTACATATAGATTGAATATTGTCACGAATAGCCTAAACATCATACATATCATCATCGTATTGTCGTAGTCATAGACATCAATCTCTTAGGTTTCCTTCCATTGTTCCGGTAGATCATTAGTACCATAGCTAACCTTCTTTGAAGCCAAAAAACTTATCATTTCATTATCAACTGATTCAACTTCATCCTCACTATCATGATCACTCGAAGAATTAGCTTTTTCTAAAGTTTCACCCTCATTATCCACAAGTGTATACTTCCCATCAATAATTAGTCTTTCAATCTTATCAATTTTTCAACAATAGGTGTAGTACTAATACTACTAGATTTCACATTCCATAACGAGGATCCACTTGAATTGGCCTTTTTACTAGCCCGATTTAAAGTCCTAGCATTCGTACTCAAATCAACATCATTTTCAACCGAATTAAGCATATAAAATGGGTTTGAATTACTAACCTCTTTCGTAGGCTCCGCATCTTTCTTTTTATTACCTCTAGTGTTGACATTGTTCTTTTTAGAAACCTGTCTATATACTTGTTTGACAGGTTTAAATCTCACATTAGGACCAACCGGAACACCTCTAGGAGCTTGGCTAGGCTTCTTCGGGTTCTTCACCACATCCGAGCCTATATTCTTGGGATACTCATCCCGAACATGACCAAAACCCTTACAACACGCACACCCAGGTGATTTCCACTCATACTCAACACGAACAATACACGTATAGAACCCCTCTCCAACAAGTTTAGACATAGCCACCACGATAGTATCTTTCAACTTTACATCAGCCCAAAGCTCAAGATTTGCCTATAGAGTAATACAATTTCTTTGTTAGGCGATATAGAAATCAAACTAAACAATATACATTGAAAAAGGATATACGTGAGTAAGAAGATTGGAAAGAATCAAATAGCAATAATTGATGGAAATTAATACTTAAGACTACTACTGTAGTACATGTTATTTCTTCATATTTTATCTTTCACATATATTTTAGTTTTGCTTCTTATTGCTACAAAAATTAGTTATCTCGTCACATTTTAATTTAACTCATGTGAAACACACATTTGACACGGTCATTGCCACTTGACACTGACAATGGAGAAGCTTTTCAATAGATTTATAAAATGCCAAGTCATAAACTTATAAAGCTTTTGATAGTATAAACCTCATACCACTATGTATAAACCTTTTACAACAATATGAAATGTTCAACTATAACACATGCATTAAATTATGAATAAGTCTAGGATCTTGGACCTTTTAATGAGTTTAAAACCTGTTCATAAACCTCCCATTGTGGATGCCCTTATGCTTCATAATTATTATTGATAACTATTACGTTATTTCCATTACAAGAAAAAGCGCCTTTAGTGCTCACTTTCATGACCACTATTATCACTCACAGATATAGTCACCAATGTATTATGGTCATTGGCAAGAGACATATCTTAATATTTGGTCTCTAATAAAAATAGTGACGCAGCTGTTGTGACGAAAAGTGACCACCCATGTTTTGATCACTAATAATAGTGACCGATTTTTTACTCATACTAACGATACTCGTTTTCTCACTAAATCCAGTTTTTTTATAGTGTTTTAATTTAAAAAGTCCGCGGGTGTACCCGCCTAAATAACCTTGTGTGTACCCGTAACTTATTTGTGTTGGAGTAAAATTTATGATACTACTTAAATATTTGTGAAGTTGATATATATTTGATAATTACCCAACTCTTCAAAGATATATACATGATACATTTTAGTTGAGACATGTGATTTGGTGTAATAACATTTAATTTGCTAGTTTCAAACACATTTTTTAAGTATTTTGTGAACTTGGTATTTGGAAAATATGATATGGTGTCTTGTAACGTAGTTTCGTAGTTAGTTTCCATATCATTATTTTGTAATTTTGTTGTATTTTCACTGACACCGGGTTTACCCATGGGTAATGGGTACCCGCGGGCATGGGCATGAGTAAAAAGTTATACCCACTAGTGGGTGACGAGTGGGTGGTGGGTGAGAAAAAATCCATGTGGGTGGGTGACGGGTTTGAGATACCCGTACCCATTACTCACGGGTGTCATCCCTAATATAAACTAATACATGGCATTACTGCTTATCTTTACTTTGTCACATTTAAATCATCATGCTTATAATAATAGTATAGAAAACATTAAATGAAAAAAAAAAGATTTAGTAATTTTACGATGACAAAGATTTAGTAATTTTATAAATAACATTAAATGAAAAAGAACAATCTTCTTATTTAAAACTAATATTTGTAAATCTTAGGAACGATATTTAGAAATTTTTAATTTTTTTTTTTTGTATAGTATAGTTTATAGGATAATATTTTAGGTAAGATATAAATGCATAATAATAAT
>BQNB010144820.1:0-13870 GCA_026074375.1 Tanacetum coccineum
CACGCACGATCGTCCCCTTCCATTGCATCACTTCAAGTTGATTTCAAACTTAAGGTATAAAAGAAAAGTGTTCTCCTACACCTAAATTACTCACGTCTCAAAGGAATTGGTTTTTAATCCAAGTTTGAACTTGAAACCCCTAATTCTCCAATTAGGGTTCTTGAAAATCAAAGTTGGTTAAAACATCAAATTAGTTGAGGGGTTTTGAAGCTTTAGGTGTACCTAGCACTTGTTTAATACAGTTTTTTGTATTGTTAACAATTGAATTAGTTATACTTAATTGATTGCTCGAAAATTTGGGGGTTTGCAAAATAGTGTAGAATGTTTCTGGGTTTTATGTTAGGGAGTTTCATACCATCTTATTGAACATGTTTGGTTATAAATTCCATACCATTATTTGCAGTTCGTTGTGTGTTTGTGCTAACGTTGTTATACATGGCTCGTTTTTGCTCATACTAGTTGTGTTCTTGATTAAATGTTGTTATCTGAATGCCTTATTGATAGATTGATCATAAGTATGCTAATAAAACATATGTATGTGCCTAAAATAACTTGGTTGTGAAATGACAAAAATGAACCAAACAACTCGCGGTCTTTGGGAACCGAACAACATGATCTCCTTATGAACCAATCAACTCAGTAGTAAGAAGGAACCGAACAACTCATTGTATGAAGGAACCGAACAACTCGTTGTATGCAAGAACCGAACAACTCTTTGATTATAGGAACCGAACAACTCAATAGTTAGTAGGAACCGAACAACTCAATACTGAGAAGGAACCGAATAATTCGTTGTATGCAGGAACCAAACAACTCTTTGATAGTAGGAACCGAACAACTCAATAGTTAGTAGGAACCGAACAACTCAATACTGAGAAGGAACCGAACAACTCATTGTATTAAGGAACCGAACAACTCGTTGTAGTAGGAACCGAACAACTAAGGGCTAGAAGGAATCGAACAACTCATTGTATTAAGGAACCAAACAACTCGTTGTAGTAGGAACCGAACAACTAAGGGCTAGTAGGAACCGAACAACTAGCTTATTAAGGAACCGAATAACAAGTTTTTTTGGAAATCAGTTCATGGTTCAAAAGACCCAAAACACTTAAGATCAAACTTTCATTTTAAAAGGCGATTTAAAAATCTTAATTAGGGAGTTAATTAAACTTGGTTAATTAAACACTCTAAAACAAGTTGTCATCTTTTTTAAATGGATAGATCTTAAAAAGTGCAAAAAAGTCTTAAAGTTCCTAATTCCTAAGAATCGTTCACATCATGAATCAACTTTACGTGCTCATTCAATAGGTCCCTATAGTATATTGTATAAAATTGATTGTACATAAACTATATTGGTCCTATCTTAGCAGAATCATGGATACTACAAGAGCTCAGCAACAGGCACTGGATGATGAGTTAGTCGCCCCTGCTGACCGTCTTAAGATAGGGAAAAGCAATCTCCGACTAAGCTCAACTCTAAAATCCAAAGAACCTACTCTTCAAGTGGTGTTAGATGCTCTCAAACTCACTCCATTCTACAATGCATTTGAGATCTCTGCTGATGTACCTGAAATATACATGCAAGAGTTCTGGGTTACTGTCTCCAGACATCATTCTTCACTTCGTTTCAAGTTGAATGGAAAAAGTCATACTGTTAATGTTGACAACTTTAGAGATATGCTCAAGATTTTCCCTAAACTCCCTGGTCAAAAATTTAAAGAACCTCCACTTGAGGAGGACATTTTATCTTTTATTAAAGACCTTGGACACACTAGTGAGATCAAGTTCTTATCTGACATCAATGTCAATCACATGCATCAACCTTGGAGATTGCTTGCGGCCATAATCAACAAATGTCTTAGTGGAAAAACTACGGCTCTGGAAAGTCTTCGCCTGTCACGTGCTCAAATCCTTTGGGGCATGTATCATAACAAGAAGGTTGACTATGTCTACTTATTGTGGGAAGACTTGATGTTTCAAGTGGAGAACAAGAACTCTAAGAAGAACAATGACATGTATTATCCACGATTCACCAAAGTCATTGTCGACTACTTCATGGCAAAGGATCAAGCAATACCAAGGAGAAACAAGATGTTTTGGCACCATGCCAGGGATGACTTCATGTTTACCACCGTAAGAGTCATTTCTAAACATCAGGATACACAAGTATACGGTGCTATTCTCCCTCAGCACTTGACCAATCAAGCCATGTTGGAGTCCGAAGCCTACATGACTTACCGAGCTTATGCTACTGGTGAAAAGACTCCAAAACCAAAAACCACAAAGAAGAAAGCTGATTCTGAAGCATCTCCCAAGACGAAGACTACTCAAGCTACTAAAGGAAAAAGAATCAAGTCTTCGGCTAAGGGAGATAAAGCTGCCAAGAAGAAGCAACCCGCAGAGACATCTATGGACAAAGGTCTCATAGTGTTATCTGATGTTGCTTTAACAGAAGCTGAGCAACTGAAGCTGGTCATTGAAAGAAGCAAGACATAGACTCACAGCTTTCACGCTAGCGGTTCAGGTGCAGATGAAGGAACTGGTGCTAAACCAGGGGTTCTCGATGTACCTTCATATAACTCTGATGATGAGCAAATCTCTTGGAAGTTAAATGACGAGGAGGATGATGATGAAGTGAGCCTAAATGATGATGATGACGATGTTACTAATCAAGATGATGAAAATCAAGATGATGATAATGAGCAAACGGATTCAGACAACGATGGTGATGACTTCGTTCATCCTAAGTTTTCAACTCATGATGATGACGCAAAGCAAGATGAAGAAGTAAATGAGGAAGATAGCTTTGATCCAAGGGTTCAACCACCCTCTTATGTTGAATCAACTGATGATGAAAGCAATGAAGAAAGTGATGAAGAAGTTAAAGGAGCGAATACTAAGGAAGAAGAGATGGAGGAAGAGACGACACATGAAGAGGACGAAGCTAATGAGCTTTACAGGGACGTGAATGTTAATCTGGAGGGAAGAGACACTGCGATGACAGATGCTCCACTGCCTAATGTTCAAGCAACTCAGGAAACAGAAGATACTCATGTGATACTCACCGCTCTGGTCAATCCTGAAGGTCAACAGCAGAGTTCTTTTGTGTCCTCTGGTTTCGTTTCCAACATGCTTAACCCCAGACCAGATACAGGTATTGACTCAATATTTAATCTTAACACTGAGGCAACTTCACTTGTAGATGTTCCGGTCACCACTATTACTGAGCCACCTCTTATGTCTGCAACAACTCTTCCTCCACCACCCACTCATCTTATCACACATATGTAACAGACACCAGTTCCCACACCAACAATCGTTTCAAGCTCCTCCCTACAAAATCTTCCAAACTTCGGTTCTTTATTCGGGTTCTACCATAGACTTAAAACTTTAGAAACCAACTTCTTTGAGTTCAAGCAAACGAACCAATTTGCTAAAAGCAGTTTCTTACATTCCCGGCATTGTTGATGCATACCTTGCAAACAAGATGAATGACGCTATTAAGACAGCTATTCAATTGCAATCAGACAGACTCAGAGATGAAGCCCAAGTCAAAAACAAAGACTTTCTTAATAAACTTGATGACAACATGAAGAAAATAATCAAGGAACAAGTCAAAGAACAAGTTAAGGCACAAGTCTCCAAGATTCTGCCAAAAATTGAGAAGATAGTAAACGAACAACTCGAAGCTGAGGTTATGACTCGTTCATCCACTGAATCTAAGACATCTCTTGCTATAGCTTCCAACCTATATGAATTAGAGCTAAAGAAGATTCTCATTGAAAAGATGGTGAGCAATAAGTCAATCAACAGATCTAATGAACAAAAGAATCTCTACAAGGCATTGGTTGAAGCTTACAAAAGTGACAAGCTCATTGACTGACCATCATATAAGGTGACACTGGTTCGTTTAAAATGAGCAGTGGATAATGAGTGGTAAAGATGAAGAACCCTCCGCTGGATCAAACCGGGGGTCTAAGAGAAGACGAGCTGGAAAAGAACCAGAGTCAACCAGTATTCCAAAGGAAAAGACATCCAAGACAACTGGCAAGTCAACTGATGGGTCCAAATCTCAACACAAGTCTGCTCATACAGAGGAGCCAATGCACACTGACAAGGATTTAGAAGAAACCGCACATCAGGAGTTTGATATAGGAGCTACTGAAGAACAATCTGATGAAGAGACATCTCAGCATCCTGATTAGTTTCAAAAACCAGCCAAGATTCCTTCTCCTGATCGTGATTGGAACAAGACTTTGCCTGCTGCTCATGGTCCTGTTCAACCCTGGCTAAGCACTTTGGCCCAGATGGAAGATCCACGCGAGTCAATTAATGAGCTGATGGACACTCCTCTTGACTTCTCAGCATTCGTGATGAACCGGCTTAAAGTTGATACCCTGACTCCAGAATTATTAGTCGGTCCAACATTTGAGCTGATGAAAGGATCATGCAAGAGCCTGGTGGAGCTCGAATATCTCTTTGAAGAAGTCTACAAGGCAACAACTGATCAATTGGACTGGAACAACCCTGAAGGTCAGCAATATCCACATGATCTGCGAAAGCCACTACCATTGATACCTAATTCTCGAGGTCGCCGTGTCATACCTTTTGATCACTTCATCAACAACGACCTTGCATATCTAAGTGGTGGTGTAGCAAGCCGAAAATATGCAACTTCAGTGACAAAGACCAAGGCTGCAGATTATGGGCACATCAAATGGATTGAAGATTTGGTCCCCAACAGAATGTGGAGTCAAGTGCCGGTTAGCTACGACAAACATGCACTCTGGGGAATCTCACATTGGGGGCGAAAACGACAACAATTCTATGGATTTGCGGTTAACAGGGAATCTGCTAGAGATGTCTACTCCAAACGCAGAATCATTGCTGTCACAAAGATTGAAATAGTCAAATGGCATAACTACAAGCATCTTGATTGGATCACTGTTCGTAGGGATGATGACAAGCTATACAAGTTCAAAGAAGGCAATTTTAATAGGCTTCGCATACAAGATATCAAAGACATGCTGCTTCTTCTCGTTCAAGGCAAGTTGACAAATATCACCGTTGAAGAACGCCTAGCTTTTAATGTCTCCTTGAGAATGTTCACAAGAAGAATTGTCATCCAAAGGCGTGTGGAAGATCTTCAATTAGGTGTCAAAAGTTACCAAAAGAAACTCAACCTCACAAAACCAGATACGTATAGACAAGATCTTAAAAGAAGGGACTCTTACACAGCATACTCCAATCCTAGAGGCTTTATTTACCAGAACAAAGACAAGAAGAATAGATTGATGCGCATTGATGAATTACACAAGTTTAGTGACGGTTCGCTCGATGATGTTCGGACTACTCTCAATGATCGTCTAAAGGGAATCAGGATGCAGTATCTGCCTCAGACTATCTGGAAACAACATGACAAAGATAATACAAGAGCAATGATCCAGTCAATTGACAAACAGCTAAAGACAAGGAGGATTATGTGGAGTTTGGAGAAATTTATTGGTGGGAGACCGTACGAGGGTGACTTTCGGCTGCTGCAAAGGACCATATGATTTATCATATGTTGTCCTCATCATAAAATCAAGCAGAACGCGCTAGATATACGTAGAGACGGAGAGGGACGATCATATAAGAGAGAGATGTACTGCTTAGCACTCATGACATCGCAATCCTAGAGGTGTGGCGGTTTAATGTTGAGGACCGATAAGGCGGAGAAAAGACGAAGAAAAATAGGGGATTGAGCTCATGGATGGTAGGATACAGCGAGAGGATTTTGACGAGGTTATATATTCACTGTCTTACGAGATGGTGCTGTCGGTGGTCTCAACTCTCAATCACATGCGATAGTTGCGCGAGTCAAGAGGTCAGCCAGTGGATAGGTACTGGCTTATAAGGATGCTGACTACACAATATCAGTGACAAATCTGATAGTCAGTGAGCGAGAGATATTTAAACACACAACAGTCGACAGGTGGTTCTATACCATGTGCACTAACGTCTAGATATATTTCGATAGATCAGCGTAACAAGGTGAGGAGAAGGAGTATCATAGCGTACATATACATGATTGATGGGCGACGGGTGACAACACAGGTAGTTTATATTGTTTGGTGGGTGTGAGGTTAGGGCTCGTGGTGGACGATGAGTGATGTATATGTGAGGCAGAGATAGGCTGCACGAGTCACAGTTGAGGCATTCTTTAGTATGGTGGATTATCATATGATGTTAGATGGCTCTGGCCTATCTGGCAGTGATAAGAAAAGGGGTTGTCGAGAGTAGCTATCAACAAAAGAGAGGGTAGTAGACATAGGTCTGTACAATCGAGATTGAGTATTGATGTCGTGAAGACAGTTGATACTAGAGTGGAGCAGTGGTAGGGAGGTGGTGGTTTGAGATATTTTGGAGTTACATCAATTCTCGAATCAATGCTCTCGAGATTATGTTACACAAGACACACATAGACGATGTATAGTCTATGAAAGATTCTACTCTTTATAGAGAGTTCAATCACACACACATCTATGTTGGATGAGAGTCTGCCGAGGTGTCACTGGTAGTGGTGCGTAGAGCTGACCTATGCAACTTAAGTGGTGTGTGTGGGTGAGGCTTTAAAGAGTGGGAGGTCCTTATAGATTGATGTAGAGCTGTGTTGTCGCCCAAACTTTTAATCAATTGAGATCCAAAATATCAAGGATTAACATTTTGGATAAGGGGAGAAAATGTGATTAAACTGAATCTAATTTGTATCGAAATATGATTGTATTCAATGGACTCAATGCACTCCAACCCTTAGCATGTACTACGATCACGGTGCACATGTTAAAGGGGAGCTTTTAGTGATGAAGAAAACACTCAAAAGTGTAAATCTTTAATATTTATAACAAACATTTTGATTGATCTTTTCAATGATTTGTGTTCTGATCGTGATGGAATCCCAAAAGACCGAACCATAATACTTAAATTTATGATATAAGGTGGTTTAGGCATAGTATAAAAATCCATGATCCAGCCAGAACCAAAGGATCTAACCAAGGATATCCATTAGTTAGTGTAGAAAGGCCTTGGTAAGATACTAAAAGGAGAAAAGTGAGAATCAGGAAATTGCCGACTGAGATAGAGCTTAACACTGGAACAAAACCCAACAAGGTTTTATGTAGAAGTCTCGGTATGCATTTAAGGGTAGAAGAATAAAAAAATGAAGGATAAAGGGTAAAGAAAGAAGCCCTCCACAATCTATCAAAACCGTATCCAAAACATAATCTTCAGAATACTAAGGTTTTTCTGACATTAAAAGAGAGTCATGAACCTAGTGACGGCTATGCACCACCATCCCTATCCACTCCAGGTCTCTCAAAGAACTCTTGTTTCATTTTTAATTGAGAATACACGCATTTCTATCATCGTTTCTCACTCCAAGTTAAGTTATATGAAAAGGTGGCAGTCTGCTCAGCCTCCGATCACTAACAAGCCAAAGTGGCACAATTAATCTAAAGCCAAAGAGAACATCGCATACATCTTATTAGGACACTTTGTCAAATTATGCTTCTAATCTCACACAATGTAAATAACAAGAAATATACTAAGAGTCTTACGCATTATCCTTGTGATTTTGCCAGAACATCCGAGTGATATAATTCACAGTGAAGATGGAAATCCTGCTTGACCCAACATCAAACAAGTTCATGGTAGGTGACTTGTACGATTCTATACGAATCAAACTTGTGACAACTGGAAAGAAAAGATGGTGCGATTCGATAATAATCAAACTTGTTCCAGGTTATGAATTGATGATCGATGATGAATTTTAAAATGATTAACACTCTCGATGTGTCACAAAACCACTTTAGCAAAGTGATACGTCGATTGAATTTCAAATCAATTTTTTATTTCAATCGGTAAGATAGTAACTCACTGGTTCACTCTTATCATGCTGTCTGCTTTGAGACGTTCCAATAATGAGAACATGCTGACTTTGATGAATCTGATACACATGTGTTTGAAAGATTCGATACTTCAGCTGGAAATCCTGTCAAGGAGATTCTTCTTAAATTGAATCTACCTGATCACAGGTCGATTCTCACGAATTCAAAGGCTACTGCAACCAAACACGGGCGAATGACAAAGCCATATCCGTCCCCTCACTTTATTGCTAACTGTTTTAATGCAGGATACTTAAAGATGGAGGTGAAGGTACCTGATTCCAGCTGACTCACAAGATTCATAACCACATGCTCATACCCGACCGACAAACATAAAGACATCATGAAAGCTCAAGTACATGTTTTAAGACTTCCGCTACTCTGATACTGTACGTCTTTCTTGAAGTGACAAAGTATTAAAGTCAAAGAATTTCAAATAAGTTTCCATCACTCTTATACCAAACGTCTTTCTCAAAAGTGACGAAGTGTTAAAGTTAAAGAATTTTAAGAAAGATCCAACATTAAAGCTTTTCAAGTCAACAAATCAAGAAAGGTATGAGCATGTCGGTCTAGAAGTCACAAGTTCACAAGATGGACAAGGTCACAACATGGCTAAAAAGAGATTATGCTTGGTTTATGACTTCGGTGTTCAAGATACACATTCAGCTAAGCAGAGGAACAAGCTCAAGACCTAAAGTTATGATCAGTACATCAAATGACAAGATTAATGATTGAGTTTAACAAGCTCAGACAAAGATAAAGCATAGTAGCAGGTTTTACGTTTTATTAAAAGGACACCTTCCTTAGGGGGAGATTGTTAGGAATATAAAACTCCTAGGAAAGTGTCGGTCGCTTCCATAGATAACAGTCGTTAGCTCGTTAGGTAATTTTTGGAAACTTACATAGTTAGTTAGCAAAGGCCCATGGATAAACCCATGCAAGCCCAAGCCCACTTGTTCATTGTAAGTATATTAACACCTCTCCATGCCTTGGAGAGGTGGCTCGTTGATCATTTTTCATACAATTCAATATATGTTTTCTTTCTCTCTTTAAGTGTTCATCCAACTCGTTCTCTCACTAAAACAACTTGCTTCCTCTTTCCATGTATGTTATATGATTATTCTTCAATACTAAGGTCACCTTATGGCTCAACTAAGCTCCCAATCAAAGGGCAAAGATAGGTCAATATTTGTGATCCTATGATTCTAGATATATAAATTGCAATATGGAGAGCTATCCCAGACTCTTAGCCTACGCCCAAACAACACCGAAGTTGCAGCGCATTAAATATGTAGGACTAGACCTAGTTGAATGATAGGTCGCATACTTAAGCACATAAACAAGTATGATGATAAACATAAATAAGCAATTCAACGATAAATTAAGAAATAGAGATAAACAAACCAAACATTAAGATCTTCATAACAATGGCTAATACCCGAAGGTATTAGCCTTCAAACGTCATAACTAATACAAAAGTAATGATTTATCCAAGGTAAACTAACCGAGTTAACGAATGATACCAAAAACTAAACGATTATAAAAGTATAAGAAATTACACGTTGTCTCCTATGGAATGAATCGCGTTGCTCGACCTCTTCTGTTCTTTTTCTCCTCTAAAAATCAACTTTTATGGTTTAGGTATCGAGAATATGATTTAGCACACTTAAAACTCGTTTTTGAGTTTTCTATTTATAAGGTCTAAAGTCGGTTTTGATATGGCGTATCCAATGTCTTGGATACGGCGTATTGGGGGTTTCTTAGAGTAGGGACCACGTTTGATATCTTCCAGAATATTTTATTCCCATATAGCTTGAATACGGCATATTGTCTTTCCTGGATATGCCGTATTGGATCTTCATTCCTTTGTGGTCTTTGGTGAGTGCAGGCATAGATATGCTGTATCTTCCTTGATTGATATGGCGTATTAGTTGTCAGAACTGTAATCTTCAAAATATCTTCTTTTAAGCTCCAGAATGTGTGCCTTATAGTCAATCTTTACCAAGTACTCCATAATGACTGCAATTCTCAAATATGAACGATTAAGTAACAATTCTTTGTAATAATTATACAAAATGGGTTAATTACATAGGATAAATGATGCTATAAAATAGACGTTATTTGATGTCATCAAATATCCCCCCACTTGAATCCTACTTGTCCTCAAGTAGCCTTTAGAAATGTATCCTTAAGAATTTTTCTATTTAAGCATTTATTTGATCTATTACAAGTACACAACCAAACACCTCATGAAATAGGAAGATGAAAACACTCAAATCACTCAACTAATCTATATGATAACATGTAACTAATTCGCTCAATTGCACAGTCATGACGAGTATTCTATCATAGGCTTGGCAAGGATATACATCTCCACCACTAGAGCTAAGGAGTAACAAGTTTATAAAGGTAAAATGGGTTTTTGTTATAAGGCTTAGGGTTGATTACTCTAACTAATCTTTATCAATACCAATATTCCAGGAGGGCGACAAAGACCACACATACACACCCGTAATGACTCGATAGACACTTGTGGCTACTCACTCCCACCTCAAATAAGCTAAAGAGTAGGACTAGTAGAGTAATATAGGGTATGGATCTTCTAACTTTCACCAATAGTAATAAACCAACAGCAGCTGGGAGACTACATACATGGCCGTATAAGACGGGAATGGACAAGCATGATCGATCACATCCTCATTCGCGTAAAACCCATGGTTAATGATTAGGAAAGGGAATTAAATTGTTGTTAAACAAAAATTATGAAACAAATAGACTAGGTCCAAGATATAAGTTGTAGCCCTTTTTTCCCGGACAGTTTTACATGATAAAGACACAACTATTTACAAACGTCTTGATCATTGATAAAAAAACAACAACCAAAGTTGGCGTTCCTGTAACGGTCAACTTCCTAAACATCATCCTTTCAACACTTTTAACAAGACAAGTGGGATATCTACATTGTACAACATACTCACATAGTTGATTTTTAAGGACTTATCAAAGATATAATCGATCCTTCATTATATTTCCTTCGGTCTAAGCTCTTGCGATTATCTCCAAACTTTTCTTCTTTTTTTGTTGTGATTTTTCTATATTTTTTATTTTTTTTGCTAACACTACGAAACTCGATGTAATTTCACCATCTTCACGATCATAATAACTCTGGATAATTCCTTCGGTAATTCTTCGTTCTTCGAACGTACCAATAATTGCGTTGGTAGTAAAAATACATGAGTTTTGACTACTTTATACATTCCCATTTGCAATGTGCAAATTTCTTCCCAACCATAAAGTGCATAAAAAATAGAGGACTGATAACGTCCAGACAATCAATACGCCGTATGGTATGGAGCGGATACGCCGTATTGATTTCTGGGAAGACAGACTCGATAAAAATAAATAACAATCCGGGTTGTCTCCCGGGAAGCACTTTTGTTTACAGCAAAGTATTTAAGTTAGACTTTTCTTCAGCTTTCACACACTTGAAATCACTCTCTCTTCCCAATTCTTCTCTTGATTTGGATAGTCTGCTTTATTCCATAACATATTCACGAACTATTGTGTTGAACTTACTCCTAGGCTTGATTCTGAACCCTGTGAATCTCTCTCCTGTATATCCTAGCCAATTTGGTCTCAAAATCTGCTATATCCGCATCAGATACTACAATCCCTCGTGCCTAAGGTACTGGTGCCTTTGATCTCGTGGTGGAAGAGCCATATCTGTAAAATCAACGAGAATAGTACAAAGATTATAGATTTTAGACCTTCTATTCAAAGGGTGGATACGGCGTATTCATAATTGGATACGCCGTATAAAGATCAATACAGTCAATACGTCGTGTAAATTGAAATCAGTATGGCGTATGGGAATTAAAACGGAATATCTTTTTCAAATCAATACGCCGTATTCATTTTAATGAATACGATGTATTAAGGTCTTGAGTTTGGGTAAAATAGAGTAATACGTCGTATCCATTTGAGTGGATACGCCGTATTGATCTGCAATTTGAATACAAAAAGGGGTTCCCTTTTTACCCATTTTGACCCATTACATTTTGCAATACTACCAGACATCTCATTCAGGATGGTAAGGGGAACCTAAGCAAACGTTTCTATGGCATAACACCTAATTCTCATCAATCAAATCCTAACCCTAATTCTAAATTGAAGTTTAGAAAATCAATGGAAAAGGGGACGAATTGAAGTTCATTAACTTATTGTGATGAGTTGAGAGAGGTAAAATACAGAAAAGTGATTGATTCTCCAAAAGGTTTTTCGCGGTTAAAATTTGTGTGTTAGAGTGAAAAGTGTGAAAGTGTAAAAGCTTGATCCGGCGTATCAGTTGGGTTTTTATACCCAGACTCGATACGCCATATCGGTGTTTGAGTAATACGTCGTATTGGTGTATTATGTTGACTTAGTCAACACAAGTTAAAACAATGGATACACCGTATTGGTTTCACCCAAATACGCCGTATCCATTCTTGGAGACCAATTTTCCCTAGATTTATCAAAGTAAAGAAGACGTAACTTGGCCTCCGCAATATTCTTGCACAATCACCATCCTTATAATATAGTTTAGGGTCGAACGGAATGCCAAACGACACATATAAATTCTTAATAAGACTGAATAGCATCCCGTTGACAAAATGATTCCAAGCCATGATACTCACATTTAATCCCATGATAAAACTTCCCACAATGAAATTTTTTTTGATTTTATTGTGACTTTTCTTAAGAAGTTTATTAGTATTTTCATTAGCCCTCAAAGATTGTATCATATCGATTTCATTATCATCATTACCTATATCCGATTTTAGATCATCAAGATAAACTATGTTGAAAAGGAATAGATCATTAAAGTACAAAACGCTTTGTTCCACTTCATGATATTCAGACAATGATGTTTCATCTTTCGAATCAAATTTATCAATATGTTGAGGGCATAAAGTTGGTTCAGTTGAGAAATCTGATTTAGACATTAGAGCATCATTGTAAACAATGGCTGGAAATTCATTCTCAAATTCTTTAAAGAAGTCTAAATCATCAATACAACTGACCGTAGGCTCGGGTGATGGAAATAAAGGCTTATTGACTTTTTCATTATCGTTTTCCGAATTCGTTTTCAAGTCATTGGTAGAAATTATTTTATAAGAAAATGAGTTTTTGTCAAAAATTACCGTGTAAACTTCATCGTCGGATTCGTCAAATGATATTTTAAAGACACTTTCATTATTGTTAAGAGAACTTATTGTGGGTTCACAAGAAGGTGTTTCATTCGATGTCAAATTATCATTGAAGACTATGGCTGTGAATTCGGTTTCAATGGATCTAAGGTCGAGAACGTCTTCATCATACCAGATCTTACCTTACTTAGCAGTTTCCCAGTTAAACACTTTCCCACATTTTTGAGCTTTTTCTTCCTCGAGCCTGATGTATTCTTCCATAGTAATGTTTGGGTCGTCCATCCTGTAATGAACTTACTAGGGCAGAAAACCGTCAAATAACTTATACGTCGTATTCAGTGAACTGAATAAGCCGTACTACACAAACACAATTTAGCAAACAAGCAGGAATATAAACTAAATTTAATCTATACTAATCCAAAGGGTAAGATCTAATCTAATCTAATCTAAAAACCAAAATATCAAATAAAAATCAAGATTAATTCTCACTCCCCGGCAGCGGCGCCAAAAACTTGATGTGTCGTTGTGTGGTGTTAAATTATGATTCAAGTTTTAAATTTATATTTTGCCGACTTAACCAAAAACAATACTTTAACGGGCAATGTACCCGGTCGGTGGGAGTTTCGTGGTAAGTAGGGTGTCAAACACTTGGAGCGAAGTTAAATCTTTCAATTTATTAATACTTTGGTTTTTCTAAGTCTAATCTATGCTAAACCTATACTAAACCTATGTTAATCCTAAATCTAATGGATAAGGGGG
>BQNB010144821.1:0-16804 GCA_026074375.1 Tanacetum coccineum
ATTTATGGAGTTCATCAACGCGCATCAATCTGTTTTTGTTGTTCTGGTCCTTGTATATCATTCCTTTAGGGTCTGAATATGTTATGTATGCGGTTCTATTCCTAAGATTTGACCTGAATGTGTCTGGTTAGGTAAGGTTGAGCTTCTTTTGGTAACTTTTGACACCTAATTGAAGATCTTCCACTCGCCTTTGAATGACAATCTATTTGGTGAACATGCGTAATGCCACATTCAAGTCATACCGTTCGTCTATTATGAGATTGGTCAGCTTTTGTTGAACAAGTAGAAGTAACATGTCTTCTATGTCTTGTAGGCGAAGTCATGGGACATCACCTTCTTTAAACTTGTGTAGCTGTTGATCCTCTCTACGAACTTCAATCTCTTCCAGGTGACCATAGTCATACTTCTTCATAATCGTAAGTCTGATAACCGCAATGATTCATTTTTTGGAGTAGACATCCTTTGACGAAGACATGTTGGCAGCAAATCCGTAGAAATGTTGATGTTTGGGACCCAGTGTGAAGTACCCTAGTAGGCATGTTTATCATATATCACCTTCACGGGACTCCATAAATTTCGAACCAAGTCTTTAATCCATTTGATCTCATATGTAGCAGCCTTTGTCTTTGTAACGGAAGTTGAGTACCATCTCCTTAAGTCTCCTCCTTTTAGATATTCCAGGTCGTTGTTGATAAAGAAATCCTGAGGGATAACTTAACGGCCTCGATGATTTGGAATCAACGAAAGAGGTTTACTAAGATCAAACAAATACAATTTACCTTCAGGGTTATACTAGTCGAGTCGTTCAGCTGTGGACTTGGAAAATTCTTCAAGATGATACTCTAATTCTGTAAGACTCTTGCAGGTGCCCTTAAGTAGGTCGAATGCCGGTCCAACCAGAATGGCTTGAGTCAGATCTTTAATGTTGTGCCGATTCAGGACACATGCAGAGAAGTCGATTGGAGTATTTATGAGCTCATCAAATGAAGTAGTAAGTTCTTTTGCACGAGCAACTTGACTAATCCAGGTCTGAGGAGGTCGAAAGTTAACATGTTATCTCTTATTCCAATCAGGATCAGGAGTTGGAGGTCACTCAGGTTTCTTGAACCAGTCAACCTTGGAGACCTCCTTGTCAGCAGATTGTTCATTATTATTCCCCGTGTCGAACTCTTGATTCTATTGCACTTCCGAGTCATCAACTGTATGACTTGGCTCCTCTGCATGGGCAGACTTGCCAAAAGGCTTATGTTGAGGGTGGGAGGCGTCTTTAGAGGTGCTTGAAGACTTCTTTTCCTTTAACCTTAAATCTCTGGATGACTCAGCTTCCTTGCTTGACTTTCTTCTTTTCGTCCCTTGGTCTGATCCAGCGGAGGGGTCTTGATATTTGTCTTTGTCATCTCGACTCCTATTCAACGAGAATACTTCACCATATTAATCAAAGAGATCTTTGTTAGTTTCATAAGATTTGATCAGTGCATCATAAAGCTCTCTTTTATAATCAGCTTTATCATATCAGCTCTAAGATGTCATTTGCTTTCCTCCATCTTTTCTAGAAGAATCTTTGTGTTAGCCTTAAAATATGTTGACTTATACGAAATTATACTAGTTATTAATAGGAAAGACCCGTAGGGACTAGTATTGTTAAGTTAGTACAGTGGCCCTTGTTTGACTATATATATACCCATCCATCATCCCATGGAGGATGGGGTGAAGCTCACTTTTGTAATGAGTAAGTGTGTGTGTTTTCTCTCTCTAGCCTACACACTCTTCCTATCTTTATTCCTTTATTCTCTAATAACATGGCTGAATTTCTTTTCCATTTTACCATACATCCGGATCTATTTTAATTCTGATTTATACACGTCATTTATTCTTTACAAGTGGTACCAGTCCCCAGGAGCATTTGTATCATGTTGTTTGTTATTCATTTTACCAAGCAGGCAGTTTGTTAAAGCTTGTTAAACTGTTTTTGTTAACAGCTTCTTTTGTGGTATTTTTGGTTCTCCTTCTTCTAAGAATCAACCATGAAAGTGATATATGTTGTTTATGTTGTTGATATGTTTCTGTCATCATTCTGGTTATATTCTGTTAAGTTCTATGCTTAAAAGACCATTTTTTAAAACAATAAAACCTGGGTTCTTAAGTTAGCGGTCTGACAAGGAATAAAAACCAGATTCTGATTTGTAGGACAAAAGTACAATTGTGTAGTGAACATGTGAGCGGTTGTATCCACCCCCCCCCCCCCCCCCCCCCACCACCCCTCGCCCCCCCCCGCAGTTTGCTTGGCGGTATTGACCACCCGTAAAACAAGCGGTTTACCGTTGGGTTTGGTCCCCATGGCAGTTTAATACACATGTGTAGGGTTTGATGATTTCTCTTGGCCCACACTTAACGTTAAATTGTCCATTTCTCCTTTGGTAGCTGGTTTAGATAATGGTGGCGGGTTTGGTTACTCATGGAGGTTTAGTGGAACCACGACCTGCCT
Organism: Tanacetum coccineum; assembly: GCA_026074375.1. Taxonomy (NCBI): domain Eukaryota; kingdom Viridiplantae; phylum Streptophyta; class Magnoliopsida; order Asterales; family Asteraceae; genus Tanacetum; species Tanacetum coccineum. The sequence goes on from BQNB010144821.1 coordinate 2,486, forward strand.
AACGAGTCAATCCGGTATTATTGAGTTGGACACGCGGTCGACATCTCTCTCACATTCCACTACTATGGACTCGAATCACATAAACAAATAAAGATCTCTGTTTCATTGTTTCGTCGTCACTCTCACCTACTTATACCGACTCACGTTGTCCCAATTAACTTGTTACGACCATAAACACCTACAGATCAACCCTCGAACCCCTCCCCCCAAAATGATATCACATCGATCTATGTGCAGCGTTCGAACCTTCTTTTAATTTTCGAAAAAATTAAGAAAGATTTATAACAACTTGTTATAATATTTATATGATTCGTTGGAAAAAAAGAACAAATAAATACAACCTACCCGAGACCTTATGCAAGATCTTGAAGATCCAACTTTCTTGTTCTTCATAGGTTTGAGATACCATTGGTATTCTTGGTCTTATATTATTTGTGTTGTTTGAACCATACGCAGAAGGCATGTGATGGACTAGGCTAAAGATTTGAGTTGATTAAAGAGGATGTGTATGCAGTTGACTATGATGGGAGAGGATATATAATGTGACTGCGTTTCATTAGGGTGAATGAAGATTAGGTATTTTTGTTCTCTCTCCTTTATACCATGTAATTAGGGTTACTAATTTTTGTTTGGATCGAATACTACTTAATTGGAATGGGCCGATATAGAGTGATGATGGACTTGGGCTAAGAATATGCAATAACCGAAATTATGCCTTTTTTCTTACATGATCATTTCATTTTTGGACTAAGTTTTTTTTGGTGATTACTAGTTGGTTCGTGTAGATGGTTTAAGGTCTCTTCACATTTACCTTGGGATGAAATTGTTAATAATTTCATTTTGAGTTAGATACAGATCATGGTGTTGGACTGATGGCATAAATAGTTGGTGATAGATTTTGTTAATTGGGTTGATACGCATGATGTTATTGGATTAAACCGGGTAATAAAACACTATCATGACAAATTGAACTAGACAATATTTCTTTGTTGATGATAATTCAAAAATAACATTTGTCCTAGTTCAATAACATTCTCGAATAACAATACAACAAACACGATACATAACGCTAAAACGATCATGAAAAGATTCAATAAATGACAAACGGCTAAGGATTCGGATTACGATGACAAGAGATCACGAAGTAGACATGGTATCCTTTATTTGAGATGATAGTTGGGTTTCACGAAGGCGTCTACTTTATTTCATCATGAGACTTCCTTATATTTTCTACCTTTTCTGTTTAAAACCCAATCTATCGATTGATGACTTGCTTGAACGTATACAACAGATGATTAAGACTTGGATTATCTAGTTATTTGTCACACCCCGCCATGGCGGAATTGCAAGGCATGATCAATAGGCATCATTATAACACAAGGCGTCAAAATAGAGAAATACTAAATGAATTAAAATCCAATATATAAAAGACAAAAAGTGTCATGATAACACCTTTAACATTTATCATTCAAATTCATATAGTGCAACCGATCAAGACAAAACAAATGAACATAGATTTCCGCAAGCAGCTCCTTATGGTCTAACTAATTTCTCTTCCTAACTCGTTCACACGTTTTGCCACCTGAAAAATGATGCTTAAAACATCAACAACATTGTTGGTGAGAGTTCCAGGTTTAAGACTCACTTATGGAACCGCGATCAACAAAAACAACATTTATGAACATATATGCATGGCTATTCTATCACAACATAAATTCACATTTATTTGGGGTGGATCGTACCCCTCCATCCCACAATATCTCCATGCAAGACTGACCCACTTGACTAGCTAAGTCTATTCGGGTCTCACACAAGGTCATGTCATCCTCACATACACATGCCTTACCACAATTAATATCACATAGTTATATGCACTAGCAATCATATAAGTTCGACACTTAAAAACACATTTCACAGTTCATAATTCAAAAAATAGTTTTGATGATTTCATTCCAAAAAATATAAGTAAAAAGTGGGACAATAAGCTCATCTCGATGCAAAGCAAATCCAAAATACTCTTCTTAACCTTGCAAATATCTATACAAAACAATACACACTTTATACCATCGAGTAGGTATCTCACCCAAGTCGATGTAACAATTCACAACGAGGATATCTATACCCTATCTGATTTAACTCTCTATATTACTGTCACAACTTGCTCACTCAGTTCCATATAAAACCTACATCTCAACTTTTTGATTTTTATCCAGTTTTTATAGTCCAGATGCACTCAAATAAAATACTAAAAACACCTACTTAGTCATTTCCTTACTTCGATAGGCTCCTAATGAATTGTGAGATTCTATGGGATTTTTGGATATAAATAAGAGTGAGGTAACCATTTTATAAAAATTCATACATCACAAAGTGTCCAGAATTTGGACTGATTCAAACCTTCAAAAAGTTTTGCTTAAGCTGGACCCATTTTAATCACTTAGGAAATTTCTACAAAAATTCAAAAAAATCTATTAAACATCATGAACTTGCTACAGTAAAAAAAAAAAAAAAAAAAAAAAAAAAACACAAAAAAAAAAAAATAAACACCAAACTAGCAAGTGACCATCAATTAAAAAGACGTTTTGATATGATTTTTGACCTCACAATCACAACTCAGAATTGCCTGAAAACTCAGTTTGAAAACAAATATCGTTTTGATAATTTGACTAACTTCCATCCCTTTAATTCATAAACCAACTTGGGTTGGAAAGTTTACTCTCTGGAAAGTTAAGTTTAGGCTCAATAAACTCAATAAATCTATCCGTATTATGGACCGAGATCTGGCGTCTCGCCAAAAGGACCTAAAATTGAGACTAGATGTTCTATTCTAAATTTAGCTAAAAATTTTTAACCCTATTGAACTTATCAAAAGTCCCTTATTAACTTACCCAACACCTAATTATTATCCCTAAATGATTTTTGTTTGAAAAACCCTCTAATTATAGAATTATTTTACAATATCCTCAATCCATCCTTAATGTTGGTTATGTTAAATTAAAATAAATTGTATTAAAAATAATTTAGAAAAACAATACCTTTAAACTTTGAAATCAAAACCCTAATTTTTTTTGGGGTTTTCTTCTTGTTTTGTGTTGTTCGACCGACAAGGGAAGGAGAGGAAAAATCAAAGTGATTTGGTTTAGGTTTGATTTGTATTTATAGGCCTTAAAAGATAATTACAAAAAACAAGTTGAAATCTAATTAGGATATCTTTTCCTTTTTCTTTTCTTTTACAAAAATTTGTTTTTTTTCTATTATAATTTTATTTATTTATTATTATTTACAACTTATAATACCTAATTTTTTGATTATAGGTTAAAACATTTGCTTATTTCGCTAAACCTTGAACTTTCTAACTAGATTTCTAACAAGCCTTCACTTCTAATTATTTCTAAAAATAGAAAGTACTTTAAAATCACTAAAATACTAACATCATCTATTATATATATTATTATATATATTATTATATATATATATATATATATATATATATATTATATATATATATATATAGTACCTGCACAGAAAATTACGTACACGACATTTGAAACTACTCAAAGCTTCCAAATGATCTCATTTCTATTCAATCCCATTTCAACTAGTACCATGATTCATAAATCATGTAATTCAATCTCATACACATATCTCTCACAAAACACATAAAACACATAAAGAACACACATAACGTTCAATTTATAATTCTTCAATCTTATACTTCAATCTTATATTCTTTTCGTATTGCTAGAAAATGGGATAATTAGTTGTCTATCGATATCACAAAATCGATCCCCAGCTCACATTACTCGATCTTGATAACTTATATTTACTATTCATAGTTAATCTTTCCTTTTCCACTTCCAATTGGGTATCTCAGGTTGTAGTAACAACCTGAACACCTTTGATGCTCATCTTCTACTTCTAATCGCGCTTAATACTTACTAACACCACCAACTATATCCTTCCTCATACTTGGCCACCAATTTGTATACCTAAGATCATATTACATCTTACTCACTTCAGGACACGAACATAATACTCATCGCATGCGCCTCCTCCCCATAATTCTATAGTCTACACGCCTACCATAAGAATCAAATTTTATCCAAAAATTATAACCCACCACGTCTCTCTTTTCTCCATATGTTAGTCCAAAGCCACGAACATCTCTGTTGACGCGTCTCTGCTTTGGGAACGTCTCAATCTATTCCTAACATCTTCTCTCTAATTCAGCTATGGTCGTCATTAATATATCTCAAATAGTCTTGGTTCACTCCTCCTTTCCTACGCCATGCATCAACCAACTATCATCCTGCCTTTCCAACACGGTTACTTGGTCTCGCAATAAAAAACCCCTAAATTAACTCCATCCATCGTTGTGCTCAGGTTAATCCTTTGTTTGAAATGTGTCAGAGACTTTTATGATCCGTATAGATCACACTCTTCATCTCGTACACATAATGCCTTTATCACTTTAGAGCAAAACCATCACGCCTAAGTCCATAACGTGAGTCGTGTCGTTCTTCACATGAATCTCTAGTTTTTGCGTCGTATAAGTAATCACTTTCTCTCTTTGTCTAAGCAAGCATCCTAACCCTTGCTCCAAGCATCACTACGAAATTGTCTGATCCTTCCGGTAATGCCAAGATCGGCTCATTACCCATATTGTTCCTACAACTTCCGAAAAGCTTCCTCTTTACTCCGCTTCGACCTTGTTGGGCTTCACATGATACTTCTCTTTCTTCAGCAGTTCCAAATTCATCTTCAAATGCGACTTGTGCTCCTTCTTAGACTTCGTGTAGACCTAAATGTCATCGTTAAACATAATGAAACTTGCCTATATACGGCTAGCACACCCGATTCATTATGTCCATGAAAATCACTGGTGCATTGGTCAATCTAAAAAAAAGCATAGCCTGTTAATCATAGCAGTCAATAACGCATTCCTAAAAAGCATAGTCATTGAATTTCATCTGTGTCGACCCTATTGGTGAGTAGTCTGAAAGTAGATCTATCTACTCAACTCGCGATTAATCTAAGCATCTTAAACGACCCATCCTAGTATTGATAAGCAATACATAGTGCTTCCTACATTTAGTGAATAACTAGGTCGTTTAAAACCTTTACTTATAGCTCTTGCAATTATTCCACATCTTTGTCATCTCTTGTAGGCGCTTCTAAACGACTCGAGCTTTCATCAATCGGTGTCGCTCCTTGTTCTAACTCTTTTATGATAATTTGTCTCATGCCTGTGAGGGGGTTAAAAACTATTAAATCCCTTAGAGAACACTTTGGGGAACTTACATACTACAGGTATATCACATAATTTTGACTCATCTACTTTGGTACTTCTACGAGACCTCGCATTCATATTAGTTCATTTCCCCACGAACCTCCAACACCTTCAAATCCACAAAAGGCATTTTAACCATCTCCTCATGGTATACTTTCTCAGCCTTATACTTCATAACCAATTCTCTCATACGACTATATCAACCCTCTCATAACTAAGGGTACTAGATCTATAGTGAAATGAGAAACCGTCCTAATTATAACAACTTAACTCATCCGTTTCACTCCCTCAATCACATAGGCACAACTCAGAAGATGTAAACTAACATCAACTCTAAAATCACATAATACGGACATCAAATAAATTCGAAGGACCACGGTAAATCGAACAAGAGGGTAATGCACGAATAACGAACCAACGATGAAACAATACCAAAGACTTTACATGATACATTTTGGTAAAATTTCAAAATCACAAAAACTCAAAGGGAAAATCAAACGAATGTATGGTATAATAAGAAAAACAAACTATCGACACAACAAATGTACCATCGACGCAAGAGACACCTATTGAATAACACCACGTATCACGACCTATAAATAAAAGAATACGAACCTTGTACAAAAAAATTATTTTTTTTTACCCGCGAGAATTATCTTCCATAACTTTATATCAGTCATTTTTAAAAAATAGTAGAATCATATTAGTTAATAATGTAAATAATTTAAAAAAAAAATAAATGAAATTTTCATAAACTTATTTTAAATATAGTCCTCATAAAAAAAATCAAGGGATGGCTATAAAAGAAATGTGTTGCATATTATTTGTATAATTCAATTTAAAACAAAGTTTTCGACACTTAACAAATATCTCATTAAATTCAAAAATCACTTCAACATTATTATTGTTTAAATTTTTTTTCCATAGTGTGTTACTAAAAGAAATGCGTGACTCAAAACAAAAGACACTATTTTCTCGAAAAGGGACTTCAAACACCTTAAGAACTTCAATACCAAAATATAATTTGAAAATGAACACGTACCAACGAAACTTAAGAAGAAACATCAAGAATCGACTAAATCATAGAGACTCACTCATAAAAATGATCAAAGAACAAAAATCAAGAGCACCCTTACTCTTGACAAAAAATGCAAATTGATTCGTTGATCGGAGGAGGACATAGAACACCAGTTCGTTCATAATACCAACAAGGAATACTAACCCGAGAGTTAGGTATCTCGACGGACACAAGCTATCAAACCAACTTACGAATTGCAACGATAATACCAACCAGTGTCCACGATATCCGCAAACAATAGATAGAAAGGAAATCTTACTATCTCACTCAACTATCCAAAATACATCCATCATAAACATCTAACACTACCACTCAATAAACACACAAAATCGATCAATGTCACAAGTTTACATGTGTTGATACCGTTTAATTAGGTTGGCCCCATGTGATTAATTGCATCTTTTGCCACACGTAGTATTACTCCCAAGAGGACTACACATCTTTGACAATAACACACATTATATACAACGTACCATATATGCAAATTCTCATACATTCTAACATAATTACTTCCATCTAAAACAACACATATACACTAAGGATTAAAATCCCACAACGATAGAAAGTTAGGACGAAGATTCCAAACCATAAATACAGAAAAATCCAAATGAATTCACCGAAGACCGTGACGTGTAGAGATAACAAAAGAAATAAAATTATATTGGGCCTTGCTCAGGTTTGACCTTGCTTTCACAAGAGTCACCCGACTCTGCGGAACAAGTTCTACTATGAGCATCCGAGAGGAAATTCGGATCGACCTCTTCTTCGATTCTCCTAACATTCATCCCTCATTTGGTTCCTCGAGATGCTCCTCTTCAATCGGCTCCCATTCTACATCTCTCATAGTCGAATCACTCACAAGTCGAGATCGTACTCATAAGTGAGCAAAAAAACAAAAACACATAAATAATACCAAAAGGTGCAATTCATATTAGGTACTTAAATAATGGTGAAAACCAATATATATATATATACTAGTGGCTAAGCCCGCCCGATGGGCGGGCATGACTTGTAATTATTGTTTATATTTTTTTGTTTTGTTAATAATTGCTTTTTAAGAAATTGTATATTATAAAAGATGTTTTTAAGCATAGTGTCAATTTGTTTGTGTTTATGTAATTACTTAGTTTTTTATGGTTTTTGAAGTAACTGTATAGAATTTGTATTATGTTTATTGAAAATTGTACATGACAAAACATTAAAAGATTTGTACATAAAGTAATAAAAAAATAGAAGTTATCATTTTTTTAAATGTTGTTGTTAATATTATTATTTATTTTTTTGGAAAAAAGGTTTTTTAAGAAAAACTTTTATAAAAGAGGATGTAGTTTGTTGTCTTATTTGAATAGTTGTCGTTTTTGTGTAAACAAAAAACCTTCAATCCTATCTTGTTTTTGACTATTGACACAACCACATATAATTGTTCGAGTGAGAATACGAGCTTTGATAAAAACAAACCACCTGATATATTGTATTAGTTGTAACTGGAATTCTTAAGTTGTAATCTTAGCTTTCTAATAGACTTTTGGTAGGGTACATTCCCTACCTAAAAAAGAATGAAAATTCATCAAAAACACATAAAAACAAATATAAGTATTAAGTTTTGCATCATTTAGCATACAATTTATTCAAAAATACCCCCGGTCAATTAAATAGCAAAATACTATAAAAATTGCATTATATTTCTTTTTTGCTTTGTTTGGTCACCATATCTGCTCAACATAAATTCACTTAAAAAATTTAGCAGCATACATGCCTTATTTTCGACTGTTCTTCGTGAACATTAACCTCATACTTTGATTTCTTAGAATCCTAAGCCTCACACTCACAATCAATGTTAAAAAAAAACACTACTTGTAAAGTTTAATCGGCACACATAACTGGTTTTTGTTGTAATCCGTAATGGTGCTTGATCGTTTCATCACCTTTCGCCACATGAAGTGCTTGATCCTGCATACATCACCCAAATAACCAAAGTGAATATCAATAAACATAAATATATACGATAATTAATTCTGTATACTTGCCATAGATTATAAGGGTGTTTGGAATTGCTTTCTAAACTTCTTATATGTTCTAAACAGTTGATAGTGAATATCATTATGACCTTGATAGTTCTGAACAGTCACAACGCACAAGAAAATTACATATATGAGAAAATTGATAAAATTTGTAACTGTTTGCTACCCCATATTAACAAAATACTATATAGGTTTTAGATAAATCACAAAGAACGTGCATTCAATATGGTTTAAATTGTGGCCTCTAGGCTCTAGATCCTCTCATACTGAAAAAAGATAGGTGATATAAGTATGTGCAGTAACAAAATTAAACATGAAAGAATTAACCATTTAGATGGGGTAAAAAGAAATACATGATGTTTTGTCATGATGTTGTTTATGTCTAACATTACCTCTTCATGATAATGTTTTGCTTCCTACCTGCCCAAAAAAAAAGTTTTCTGCAAAGTGTGCCCAATTATAATGATTGAAAGATGGTAACTTATAAGATCTTCAATATACAAATAAGTTACCTCTATTACCATTGATTGTAGTTGGTGCCTTGCATATGAGCTTTTCATCATAACATGCCCAGGATCCTGAATAAACACTAAAGAGTCAGAAGGGGGTAGTATTGAGCAAGAAATATCTAAAATAATGTTGTCAGCTTTACCAAGAAAATTATTTAAAAAATGTTCAATCGATTTGTACTGCTTGGTTCCCTCCCTTCAATCATGCTCGGTGTCAGAGCAAAAGCAGACTAAAACATTGGCCATAGTCTATATATGTTTGAATTTCTAAATTATTAGGGTTAGCCTTTGGGCGGGCCCCCCCCCCCCCCCTTTATATACCCCCCCCGGCCCAACAATAGATACTTCATTAATGGAATTAACTCCCTGTTCTGAATGGGGATCCTTAGATTTACTTACAATGGATTTTTAGATTCAATCTATGAGATTCAGGATGATTGGATCTTGAACTTATGAACGAAGGATATTGGCCAAGGTCGATGAGATGCCATGTGGACTGACGCTGGAGTTTTGATCCAAAGCCTCACACCAGTTAAACATACTTGCAAGTCCTTTTCAATTTATAAGACTGGATGTTTCAGATATGGCTAACATGTAGTTGGATGAGGATGATGGGTACTGTAATGGAGGACAAATTTACCCAAACTTACATTATTGAAAACCAACTCCTTTATCAGGATTACGAGTGGTACGAAGCTTTGAAAGATTGTGAACTTAAAGATTTGTCTTTAAGAAACAAAGCTATCATGGAAGGATTTATCAATGAAGATGATGACGAGTCACGTTACGAACAAAAGAGACAATGGAATACTTATACAAACTACAATGATGTTATGGGATGAATCATGAACTAATATGAAAGTTTAAAAAAAAGAATTATGAAGTTACATAAGCAACCATTGTACAATATAAGGAGATATATGAGATTAAATATCTCGTTTACGGATGATGAAGGTTATGTTGCTATAAATAGAAGCGATATACGAAGATCTTATCTGTTTAGAAAAGAGGCATGCCAAGCTTACCAAGAATCTTTCAGATTATGGACGAAGGATGAAAGGTGACACGTACCAAATAAAAAGGAAGCTGAAGAAAAGTCTAAAGACTTAAAGATTCGGTGTAACCAAAAATGCCTTCTGGGTGATACCCGGATTGTTATTTAATTTTGTTTATCGAGTCTGGTCATCTAGACTCAATACGGTATCCGCCTCCATAACCATCGGCGTATTGATTGTCTGTACTGATTATCTTGACGTTATCAGACTTTACTTTTTATGCACTTTAAAAAATTATTGTCAGTTCTGGCAATATGGCGTATTCATGCACATGATACGGCGTAATCACCAAAACTGACCCGTATTTAGTTTGTTTAGTTTAGTTTAAATTAACCGTAGGTACCAAGATAGGAATATATATGTTTTTTCTATATTTCATACATGACCTTGGAAGCAAAGAATATCGACGAATATTGGTGGAGAATTTTCAAATCTGGAAGATCTTAAAGTGTTGGAGTCTTAAAACTTCAAGGCGGCTGTTCAACATAATCTTGCTAATAAACTCAACATGGAGAATCTACCGAGCAAATATCAGGGGAGTTTCTCATTCTAATTCTTTTTAATTCTCGTATTTAATGTTTTATATATACAACGAGGACGTTTTATAATTCAAGTGGGGGATGGAATTAGAATGTTTACTTGTCCTATTTTTCATACTAAAATACTTAAATTATGCTCAAATTTAAATTATTTTTTTTCAAGCATACTTTTTGTGAAATTACTTGATACATAACCCGCACACAATAACCCTTGTTAGATATTATGAGGATTTAACCTATCCGTTTCCAAGTGTTTACCCAAATTCCACAAAAATATGAGTGTGTCGGTGATGTTGTAGACTTTAGAAAAAACTTGTTGGTGATAAACTGTTAGAGAGCCGCATAAAGAGTACTATGGATTTAGATGGAGTAACTTGTTTAAACTGGTAAATTTTCGGATTACACCCAAATCGCCTTTACATGTTGCTAATGAAAGAATCCCCTCAGAGCCCAAAGTTTTAATTCAAAGAAACTTGATGATTTGGAGGTAAATCACAAGTTTAAGGGAGGATTGTTGGGAATTAAAAGTCTTTACACTTAGTACTGCCAAGAGTAAAAGTTTGTACTGCTCAGATTATAACTACCAGTACTAACTGATTAGTACTGCTAGTGTAAAAGTTAGTACTGCCAGTACTAACTTAATACTGCTGAAGAGAACTTAATACTGCTAAAGACTTAAGACTGCCAGAAGAAGATAATGACTGCATGAAGATAAAGACGTGTGAAGAGATATGTATGGACTTATTCAAAGTGTATATCTTATAAAGTTAGAAAGATATGTATATGATTAGAATTATAGAAGATCTTGAGTATCTTCAAAGATTTGTAGTTATCTTGTAAAGGACTCCTTGGTGTATAAAAGGAGATCCTAGGTTATGGTTATCATATATATATTCATAGAGTTGCATGCATAGCTTCAAGGTTGTAAACCCTAGTACTAGACAGAGTACTCGTATTATTTAATATTGAAGCTTTTTGGTTATATCATTGTTCATTCAAGTTTACTGTTTCATTGATATTTCTTCTAAGTATTAAAGAGTAGATTCCGCATACTCTTTAGTATTCACAAAGTTTCTACCATTGTTGTTTTGGATTTATCCAAAGTAACATAATCTTTACAAGCTAAAGAATAGATCTTGAGTTGGGATCAACAAGTGGTATCAGAGCTTGTGTTCTGAAACTTTGATCTAGAAGAAACAAACAAGAAGAACTCTTTATTCACACAAAGAGATGGATCTAGAAACTGCCCAAACCAATGCTACTGCAAAGTTGCCCATTCTCAAACAAGGTGAATATGAGATGTGGAGACTAAGAATAGAGCAATACTTTCAAGTTCAAGACTATGCTCTATGGGATGTCATAGAGAATGGCAACTCTTTCAAACCAACAGCACGAACAACCGCAAATGCTGATGGTACTTCTACTTCAATGATACCAGGTCCTGTTACTACTAAAGAGAAGGCCCAAAAGAAGAATGATGTAAAAGCAAGAAGTATGTTGCTGGTGGCACTTCCCAATGAACATCAACTGATATTCAATCAATACAAGGATGCCAAGACTTTGTTTGATGTCATACAAAGAAGATTTGGTGGTAATGATGCCACAAGAAAGACTCACAAGACACTTCTGAAGCAGATGTATGAAAACTTCAATGCTCCAAGCATAGAGTCAATTGACTCCTTGTTTTAACAGGCTTCAAAAAATTGTTAGCCATTTGGCCATCTTGGGTAAAAACATCTCTCAAGAAGATCTCAACTTAAATTTTTTGAGAAGTCTGCCTTCTGAATGAAACACTCATGTAGTGGTGTAGAGGAATAAATCAGATCTTGACACAATGAGCATTGATGATCTCTACAAAAAACTTCAAGATTATTGAACAAGAGGTCAAAAGAACTGTAACATCAAGCTCAAACACAAACTCAAGCTCTCAGAATATGGCTTTTATGTCATCTCCTAGCAGTACCAATGAAGTTAATACTGCCAATGTTCAAGTTAGTACTGCTAACTCTCCTGTTGGTACTGCTGATACTCCAGATAGTACTGATACCTTAAGTGATGCCACTTTCTATGCGTTTTTGGCAAATCAATCAAACGGGTCTTAACTTGTTCATGAAGACCTTAAACAAATCCATGAAGATGACCTAGAATAAATGGATTTGAAGTGGCAGTTAGCTTTAATGAGCATGAGAGCAAGAAGGTATTTTCAGAGAACTAGTAAGAAGATCACTATCAATGGGAGTGATACTGCTAGATATGACAAGTCCAAGGTTGAATGTTTCAACTGTCATAAGATGGGACATTTTGCAAAGGAATGCAGAGGTCCTAGGAATCAAGATAATAGGAACAAGAATCAAGACAGCTCAAGAAGGACTATGAATGTGGAAGAAACTTCTTCCAAAGCTATGGTGGCTATTGATGGAGCTGGTTTTGATTGGAGCTTTATGGCAGATGAGGACGTACCTATAAACATGGCTCTTATGGCTTTCTCAGACTCAGAGGTACATAATGACAAAACTTTTACTAACACCTGTCTTAAAAGCTTTGAAACTCTTAAAACTCAATATGATAATTTAAGAATAGAGTTTAATCTAGCTACCTATAAAAGAGGTTTAGCATCTGTAGAAGAACAACTTGTCTTTTACAAGAAAAATGAGGTTATGTTTTGTGACCAAATTGCTGTTCTAAAAAGAGATACATCAATTAAAGACTCAGAAATCAATGCTCATAAAAGTGAGATAGAGAAGCTTAAGAAAGAAAAGGAGAGCAATCAGATTAAAATTGACAAATTTGAAAATGCTTCTAAGAGCTTAGATAAATTAATAGGGAGTTAAATATCTGATAACAATAGAAAAGGTGTGGGGTTTGTAAGCTATAATGCTATTCCACCTCCACCTACAGGCTTATTTGCACCCCCAACTATTAATTTGTCCAACTCTGGTCTTAAAGAGTTCCAACAACCTGAGTTTGAAGGCTATGGACCTAAGGCCAGTAAGAGTATCTGTAAAGATACCTCTAATAAGGTTAAGAAAACTCCTGATGCCCCATTAGGTAAGAAGTTGGTGTTAAAAAAAAGAAGCAAACTATTTTTTCTACTAAGATAGAATCTGTTAAACAATAAGAAAAAACAGCTAGGAAACCAGTTAAGTGTGCAGAGATGTACAGATCACAAAAACCTAGGGGAAATTAAAGAAACATGAATAATCTTAAATCCCAACAGCTAGGATAATGCTGCTTATGAGAATATAGTCTATGGATGTGATGATGATCCAAATATGCCTAATTTGGAATAAATTGCCTATTCAGATGATGATGATGATGATGATGTTGGTGCAGAGGTTGACATGAACAACCTAAATACATTTATACCTGTCAGTCCTATTCTAACTACCAAACTTCACAAGGATTATCCACTTGAAAAAATCATTGGAGATATACATTCAGCACCTCAAACTAAAAGAGTGACAAAGAGTGTGACTGAACATGGTATGTTTAGTTCAGTGCAATCGAGGATCAACAATAAAGATTTTCATAATTGTCTGTTTGCATGTTTCTTATCACAAGTAGAGCCCAAAAAGGTAATCTAAGAATTACAAGATCCAAGCTGGAAAGAAGCTATGCAAGAAGAGTTGCTGCAGTTCAAATTACAATAGGTTTGGACTTTGATGGATTTACCACATGGCAAAAGAGCTATTGGTACTAAATGGGTGTACAAAAACAAGAAAGATGATAGAAGTATTATGGTTAAAAACAAGGCAAGGCTGGTAGCACAGGGTTACACTCAAGAGGAGGGTATAGATTATGATGAAGTTTTTGCTCCAGTTGCTAGG
>BQNB010144822.1:0-16804 GCA_026074375.1 Tanacetum coccineum
ATGGTTCGCACACTTAGGATTAGCAAACGACATCTTGCGTGGTGATTGCATGATTAGGAAACGAGTAACGAATGATTTAAAAAGCTCCCACGGCTTATTCGAGAGCTTAAGCAACCAATAAGCCTCCTAAAAATCATAGAAAGGTCATTGGACCCAAAGGGATTAAGGCCAAACCCATAGAACCCTTACCGGGTTTCTATCGGGCCCAATAGGCCCAACGGTGAGCTTATTAGCTTATCGAATAAGCTAAATAAGCAACGGACCTCCTAAATGCTTATTAGACCTAAATGAGCTTAACGGACCCTAATGGACCCAACAAAACACCCTAAATCCCTATCGGGCCCATAACGAACCCAAACCGGCCCAATGAAAGTACTTATTAGCTTATTAGCTTATTTTAAATAAGCCGAAACACAAATAGTTTATTTGGGCTTAATACAAGTTGGAAAAGCACTAGGAAAAGTCTAAAAACTCTAGAACCCTTACCGGGTTAAGTTATTGGGCCCATAAGCCTAATAAGCTCGAAATAAGCTTCAATAAGCTCACCGAGCTTATTTTAAGCTTAACAGACTCTCGTGAGCTTATTGTGGACATTTAGACTTATTAAAACTATAGCGGGCCTCTAAAAAGCTAAACGGACCTTAACGGGCCCAATAAGGCCCGTTAAGCCAAAAATAAGCTCGATAAGCTTATTTTTAAGACGAAACAATTTTTATAACTTAAACGAGCTTAACCAAGAGAAATGCCACTCGTTGGGATTTATTCGGAGTTAAAATGGGATTTTCGCAAGTCAAAGGACTAAAAATGTAATTTTCGAAACCTAAGTTATTAGAATTGTCATATTTCGTATTCTAATAACTCCAGGGACTATTCTTGCAATATTCTGAAACTTAAGGATTGAAGTGTAACTATAAAAACCTAAACTACCTTTTAAAAACTTAAGGGACTAATTATGTCATTTCCGAAACTAAAGGTTTAAAAGTATAAATGTGTATATTTGTAAACCTAGGGACTAAAAGGTAACAACTAGGAACTTAAGGGTATGTTAGAACAAAAGTGAAATAGATGAAACACTTAACACGTCGGTCGAACATTAAGATATTCGGACAAATTGAAACGGGGTTTAATAAAAAAGTTACTAAATAAGTTATATTTATTAATAATGATTCACGTTTCTCGAAGAACCATCGGAATTTATAATACAATAATCTTGTGCGTCGCCACACCAGTGATAACGGTATATATAAGCTTATAATGGGGATTTAGTTTAATACAATGATTCGTTAGCTTCAATTGAAAACTAAACTTGACCTGTAAAACTTACTTAGGTACTTTGACGGAGTGGATCCAACTGCTTCTGATATTTATTATCATTCCAGGAACTACCTGCTAAGTGAGTTTTTTTCAAAAAAAGAGCCCCATGTATTTTACAATTAGTTTAAATGATTTGCATTCCTTTGGGGTGAAACAAGCATTGTTTTACAAATGACCGAAGTGTACATTTTAAACTATGATTTCGTGTTCCTAAGTTAACCATAACCCATTTTGTCATGATCATGAACGTTAATTACATAGATGTATTGGATAACATTTGTGTGGGACTAATGTTATGGATAGATCATTAGGATAGACAATATCCCCGTCGGTGACTGAAGCAACACTGAAACGCACGCATACCATATCGAATCTTGTATGTGGCGGGGTTAGCACATCATCACGGACACGGTTGGCAATTTTAAATATGCATTCATATAGTCAGGCTTCGGTGTCATGACTTAGGGAACTAAGGACTTGATTATCATGTTTTTGCATTATGATGCTTATTCATACACTTGGAAATCTTGCGGTCGGCCACAATCAATTTACTTAAACATATGAATTCACCAACTTTATGTTGACGTTTTAAGCATGTTTTTCAGGTCAATAAGGCACGGGGTGCGATAACATTGGAGTCAATAACTGAAGAGTCAACACATTAAATTTGGGGTCTAATACACTTTGGGGACAATTTGTTAAAAACCGAAATCTTATTTGTATTGCTGAACAATTGAAAGCAAGGGCTTATTGTAAACAAACAAGCATTTTGTTAATCCAATGAATCATTTTCGAAAACGACACGTTTAGTAGTCGTTCTCAGATCTTGTGCTATTGACCCAATAATGTAACGCTCTCGGATATTCAACATTCCGCTGCATACTCAGATTTGAGGGTGTTACATTAGTCGTGTCAACAATAATAACCCATAATAGATCAACCTTTAGATATGCAAAAATACACCGCGTATATTTGTATTGGGTGTATATATTATTCTTATAATCTTAATACACGTTTACCATATATTTATTGGCCTGTATCTAGAGCTACCCATTTTGACCCAAAATCGATTTATAAATGATTTCTGCTTTTTTGTCAAAGGGGTACGTGATACAAGATAATATGGATGTCCAGTTTCCAGGAGACGAAAAAATGGGAACAGATTGTTGAAACAAAAGTGCAGAATAGTATGGGAACTTTTTCACCCAAAAACCACTTATACTATTCATAGTTAAGTGAATGGTTAAAGCCGAGTTACATTAAGAATCGTAAATTTTGATGTTTTTGAGTGAACTACCCCAGATTGATGCGTTTTTCGGCATTGCTTTTTTGTCAACTTATATGCTACTCTTGCGCTGCTTATTGATAACCACTCAAGCTCTAATGTTTTCCTCTTGCTAATGCCAAAGAAGCCTACAAATATAAGGTTCCGTCGCATATAATACTTCCGTGCATAAACACCCCGCCAAGCCACATCCATCATTAACGAACACCCGTGCTTCGCAGCGAAGCGCGGGTTACAAACCTAGTTGAAATTAGTTGCTGTGGGAATGTATAATCATGCGGTTACGCACGATTTGATTATTATATGTTTTATATGTAAAAATAAATCTGGACTATTCGCAATGGAGAACACCACGTTGTTGTATAGTAGTAACAACTAATATAAAACTATCGACCTGATAATGTTGAAAGTTAGAACTACCTCTAACCATTTAAATCTAAGTATTACGATCACATCAAGTTTGAACCTATCGATTATACCAAAAACGGGTACACGGATACACTAGTTAATTGCGTACAACTTAATCATAGACTCGCCGTCTCCGGATAATAAGAAATTTCGATAATCAGCCATACAAGAAAGTAGATACAGGTAATCCATTAAGACCAACTCAGATGAATCAGAAGTAACATACTACACATAAAAATACAAAAAGTATTATGCACTATTATTTATCTAACCCCACAGGTACGGGGATGGAGGGTGCGTAGTGGGGGGGGTGGGGGGGGTGGTTGGGGGGGGGGATAGTGGTGAGGGCGGGAAAGGGTTGGGGGGGGTGGGGGGGGGGGGGGCAACCACTTGAAACACCCTATAGCCATATTCATTTGTTTATTCCTGTCAAGATTTTCATTAAATAATTGGGATAGAAGCCGTACCAATACCACGAAACTTTTTCACAATTTTAACGATTTGGTACGTTTATTGAAACCAATTGTCGAATTGGGTACGTGTACTTCATAAAGTGTTCTCATTTTGCACATATTTATGTCGTGTCATACGTTATAGGCTGACACTGCACATCAAAACGGACCCTGACATAAAAGTGCACCATGAGAACATTTTATGAAAGTACCCGTACCAAATTGACATTGTTTCAGTACACGTACCAACTGAATAAATAGTGAAAAGATCGTTGGTAATTCTACGCTTTATCCCTAGAGAATTCAATGATATCTTTATTCTTGCACCGAACATAAATAATTAATAAATTCGATTTCAAGAAGTTTTTGAAAACTCAAAATAAGTAGACATGAACCTAGGTCCCGTTTTTTTTTTCCCTTTGATAAGATTTTCTGACACGAC
This sequence comes from Tanacetum coccineum, assembly GCA_026074375.1. Lineage (NCBI taxonomy): Eukaryota > Viridiplantae > Streptophyta > Magnoliopsida > Asterales > Asteraceae > Tanacetum > Tanacetum coccineum. The sequence goes on from BQNB010144822.1 coordinate 3,902, forward strand.
ATACCAGGTGACGAGTACGATTATTTAGATAGCTCATAACGGCGTAAGTGCATAACGGATCTACATAGAGAAGGAGCCAGTGAGGCATACCAGGCTACAACATCGTTTTGGGACAACAAAAATTCAATAAAATCACGAAGTAATTATATATATAAAATAAGTCTTTTCTAATCACAAAAACCTCCAAATTTACAAAATCTAAGTTTTTTATAATGCTAATTTTTAGTGCTCATAGTTATAAAAAAATTCTGCAACATCCTCTAAAAATCATGGGTGTCCATCTGTGTGCCAGGGAACCTCCGTGACCACAAAAGGATTAATTTTTTCCCTGCTAAATTCGAATCGTTGACCTCCAGTTTCAAAAATTGATATTCGTACCGTCGAATCACCTCTTGTGTTTCTCGCCCGCCTTTGCTAACTACATTTCTATGCTCATAAGTGATAATTCATAAAACGAATGAATAATAAACGACGCATATACATCATGAAAATGAATTAAAAAAGAAATAAAATATATATATTTATTTATTTACAGACAAGGCTTTTTGTCCACCAATCGAAACTTTGGAATCAATAGACAGTTTTAAAGTCCTTTTCTTTTGTAAATCTGGTATATTGCACAAAGGGACCAGATCCAGTCAGATCTAAAGCAAGATCCAACCCATTTTAATTTTAGCTACAATACGCAAATGACAAACATTAAACTGTTCTTGTGTTCTACTAAAATCCACCTTGTCAAACAAAACAATTTGTAGCCTAGGCGTACCATGAAATGCTCGTTAAGATGGTTGTGAGTTCAAATCTTGTGAGAAACAAATGTCATGTATTTTTATTGCCGTATAGTTAAGGGTATGTAATGTTACTTCCTTTTCAGAAAAGGCCCGCCTTGCCAAAAAACACAAAAGAATGACAAACGTTTTTAAGGTCATCTATAATCATGTACTCTAAATCTATACTCTCTTTATGAATAAGGTTTTTTACAAGCCTTTTAAGCACGAAAATTAAATGAGACATTAAATTCATTCATAGAAAATACCATATTTAACTGATTTTGTACAACTCCTAAAGCAACAGTTTTTTAAATAATTCTACACTTTAATGTCCCATAATATTTTTTCTAAATATTTATACGAAATAAATATGTTACAGGATCTATTTCTGTAAAGTTCCTTTAAAGAAAATGTAATACAGTAATATAAACGGTTTTACATTTGAATCGGTCTCATTAATTATCTATAAGAAACCTATCAAAGAAAACATGAGTTTTAATGTATTGAATGAAACTTCCCCTACACATATCATTGACCAATTCTTTCTCCAAATTTAAAACAATATCAGTTTCAATTCTACACTTTCATGCAATTATAATATTTTTGAATTTCAGTCAACCCTAAAAAATCTGCATCTCCATCTACGATTCACTTACAAAAATCTTCTATGCACAGAACCTCTGCATATGCTCTTCATTTGCCGGTGATTTCTATGTTGTCCACGCCATTGGTAAGTATCGAATATATTCAACTAATTATTTTGTAGGTTTTTGATGTAAATCCTTTAGTACGATGATTTTTATGTGCTTTTTTTAATAATTAATCTAATTGTTTTTAGGTCTCTTTTGATATGGACGGTTCTCTCTCTTTCTTAATGTAAGTTTCTATGATTTCTTGCCTACGAAGTGTTTGATGAAATGCATGACTAAATAGTTTTTTTTTCAATAAATGATCGTTTTAGAAGTTTAAATATAGAAAACCTTCAATTTGTGATGCAATAACCTTCTCTCTGAATTTTTACCATTATTTATTTATCCATCTTGCCCGTTTGCTCATAATTATTTGAAAATTATTCAAGGTTATTTAACAAATTTTCATGTTGATATGATAGCTGCGCAGATATGTACTAAATGTGGAGGGAAATTGGATGTATACTTTTGTGAAATATGCAGGTTAGTATTAAGAATAGCGATTTTTATGAAATTCTACGTTGCTATTTCTTGAAATTGATCGATGACAGAATATTTATCATTGTCGAATTGGATACTGAGACAAGTTTCTTCATTGCTAAAAGTGTGGTATGTATGTCCAACTTTCATTCTCTTTTCTTTCCTTTTCGATCATCCTATATGGTATGTTGCAGAATCGACCTCATATTGTTACTTATGTTCTATTTTATATGATGTTTATGTATGAAATTCATTGTTATGATTGTGTATGACCTTTATACTTAGCTAACCATATAGGTTCGAGTATGTTGGGACATAGTGTTGTATACAAGTGGTAAGATGGACAGGTAATGGGTCATGTTTAGCACGGTTTATAAAATGTTTCTCACATATTGGATGGCTAAACTAATATGGTCAGGTTCTGTTTCACTTACGCTACAACACACACCACATGTTGTGTCACACCAAAACTAATCGGTCTGTGTTTCTCACACCTTCAAAATTAGGTATGGAACAACTATAGTAATTGTAACCCAATTATCATATATGTTTATAGTATCACAAGGGTTTGTTCTTTCCAACACGATCAACGATGAGAATCGACTAAGTTATTTGAGTAATTCCATCAAAACAAGTCGTGATCAAGTCACTAACCGGAACAAGGAAACAACAAACTACCCTTACTGATGTGTCAAATGGTTATTTAATAAACAAATTTTTGATCACCACGAACATCATTGAACTGGTATGTTGTCACTCATGTTTTAATTATTTGTGCCACAATTACGTTGCAAAAGCTGAATGTTTACGTAAATGATTTGACAATTAACTCACCAATGTCTTCATGGAAGTCTTCTGCTAAGAAGAAGGTCTCCAGAAGTGACAGCAACAGAAATCTTCATTCTTATTGCATTTTCACCTTTAGTTGTCTTTGATAAGAGATCAAGGACCACGCTCACAGGTTGTGCAACTGCTCCTATTATCCCTTTACTAACACCGTGAACAAAACCCTCAACACCAGATGCCTTCGCACCTTCCAAAGGATTTGTTAATATACATGTTACTCTTTTAAATAAACCCTTTTGCTAATACTCTTCAGTTTTATATCTGAGATTATAATAAGATGTTTATATGTCCTGTTTGGGTCAATTGATTGACTAAAATTCAGAGAAACCAGCTGTCAAAAATTATAATTATACTGAATGCAAGATTTATATAGGAATGTCACGGTTTTGTAGATTTACTTGAAGGTACACGGATGCTGGAACTTCTCTATTAAGATAGGCATAGCAGCAACACGCTTCATAGCCCGTCCAAGGTAATAACTTTTTTTCATTCTCACATTTACGTCACATATTTGGTTGTACTTCTTAAATATTAAGGTTATTGTATGTGTTATAAAGTTATTATCCATATTCACTATGCTAAATGTCCGCCTATAGAAAGGGTAGCGAAATGACACTACAATCATAACATCTCACATAAGACACACTTATGTGTTTTCTCTTCTTTCATTATCATATGTGATATTTGATAGAAAATGTTTGGATGTGAAGCAAAGAAACAATCAGTGAGATGTTAATTAGCTAATCAACAATATCACATGTTAATTAGTTAGGGTATTTCTTATCTGATCTCGGTTATTTCATTGGTTATAACCGGAAGTCGAGCTGGAACATTACAGTGCATTCATACGTTAAAAGGTACGAGTAAGTTCTCCTCGGGAAAACGACAAAAATGACTTTATAAACATAAGTAATAAAATGTCCTCTTATTTGTGTGGGTACAATTGCTGAGACCAAGAGTGCCCAACGGAAAAATTCTAGTTATTTTTCCGGGTATTTTTTTATAGGTCTCGGTTTTTATTGGTTACAACAGGAAGTCGCTCAGGAACATCACAGGGAATTTCAAATGTTCAAAGGTACATGTAATTCTCCCGTAAAAAAAACAATCGAATATGAATGATAGAAACATTGAAACAAACAAAAATGTCTCTTTTTTAGTGGATACAGCATACTGAGAGCGGAAGGTTCCACTAAATAATGTCAGATTTAGTTCGGGTATTTCTATCTGATCTCAGCTTTTTCATTTGTTATAACAGGAAGTGGAGCTGGAACATCACAATGCATTTCGACGTTCAAAGGTACAAGTAAGTTCTTTTCGGAAAAAGACAAATATGAATTTATAAACATGAGAGTATATAAAAGTGTCTCTTTATGTGTGATAAGATTGCTGAGACCAGAGAGGTTCACTGAATACTGCCAGGATAGTACGGAATTTTAACATATAATAAAAAAAGCTGAGAAAACAAGAAAGTAATGCGAGAAGGTAACAAGTGACTTGAAAAAAAGTATAATGCAGTGGTACGCAAGCTCTCATGTTAGCGTATCTTTTACTCTAAAAATACGCTCTTGAAAATCAGATGGATAGATTCAAGTTTTATTTCTATCAAAACGAGTCATAAACATGTATCTATCCACGATAAAAGAGTTAAGTACATTTTTGGTCCTTGTGGTTTGGTGCGATTTCACTTTTGGTCCAAAATAAATTCAAAAAAGGTTTGGTTTTGGTCCAAAAACATAGTTCGGTCCACTAATAGTCTAAACCCCTGAAATTTTGCCACTAAAATTTTTGGACTAAAAGTGAAACGAAACTATGTCTTTTGGACCAAAAGTGTAACGGAACTATGTCTTTTGGACCAAAAGTGGAACGAAACTATGTGTTTTGGACCAAAACCAAACCTTTTTTTATTTTTGGACCAAAAGTGAGAAAATGCACCAAACCACAAGGACCAAAAATGTACTTAACTCACGATAAAATGTGCAAAGTGGTAATTTTTATTTACATTTTTAACTACTTTTTTAGAGCATAATTCTTTCACATGTGATATTTTAATGATATTGTAAGATTATTTGTGACAGAAGGAAATGAATAGCATTTTAAGCTTACAACATGATGCTTGGATCAACCTTACCACTTCATCTCTTCAAGAGACATGATGATGGACCTTTAGAAGCTACGGAAGACGATTCTGATACATATCAGTTTAGAATCACTATAAGCCATAACGATTTTGATTATCTATCTACATCCTCTCTAAATTTGTCACGTAGTTGTTACATTTTTATTCAGATCATCAAAGCTGAAGACCAAAATGCATCGATGTGTATTATTATAATTGTTGCAAACTCAAATGTTTATTGAATAATTCACGTATTATTTGATTATTTCTTTCATATATTGACACGACATTTTTATATTCGGTGTTTTTTTACTTTATTTACGCATATAACTTTTTACAAAAGAATTCTTCAAAATACCCCGTGGTACCACGGGGCTTTTAGCTATATACTAAAAGAATATGGCTTAAAAGAAAATGGATTAAACAGGTTAATGTAACCACTTTACTAAATAAAAGTTCATTGAATCTTTGTTGTTCGAAGTACAAAGATATATCATGTGTTTATAGAGATATCATGGCATTTGAGATAATTGAGTCAATTCAAAAAGATGGTGCTAATGGTAAAACCCATTAAGTTTCTCTGTTATAATAGTTTTGTGTAACGGGTCGATTTGGGCAATTTTGTGTAACGAGTCGATATGGGTATTTTTGTGTGACGGGTTGATATGAGTGATTTTGTATAAAGAGTCGTGGTAGGTTTGTCACGGTCGAATAAGGAGATATATTTTTTAACATGCCGAAATAGGCCGAGGTAATCCACATATCTTTTTGCTTCAGGTTCTTAGAATTATATTTATTAGGGTTACTCTTATAATTAAGAAGTACTTATAAGTTATAAGATGCTTACAATATGCGTTTATGGAAATATTGACAAAATCACCCATCGTGCTAAATTTATAATTTATGTGAATGTACATATATTCTCCTAAAAGAATTATATTCTATTATCATATTATGAACATGATTTGTTAATTACTTTATTTCATTGGACCGTAAAAAGCAAATGAAATTCTACATTATGGATGTTACTTATCTAAACGAAATTCTACAATATGGACGAAATTCTTATAGATGCAAATGACGACCCAGTAACGTCTATTATGGTTGTTACTTATCCAAACATTTTGTATAACATAAATGATCCATCATACTATCCAAGAAAAGTACATTTCTCTCTCTGCTCCAACAAATAAGTCGAAGACACTTTACACGAATCATTGTTGAAGAAATTTTCAAAGAGAAAAACAGTTTACTTAAGTTGCGACAACATAGATACAACTAAACATGGTGTCGCCGTAAATCAATCCTTTTTCTCACTGGAATTTATGAATAAATTGAAGTTGTTATGTGTTCCAAATCATAAATTTGCGTTAAAAGTAGGAGTCGTGATAATGTTATTGGGATATATTGATCAAGCAGATGGATTGTGTAATAGGAAAGACTCTAAGTTCTTTAAATTAACAAGAACTAATTTAGTGCAAAAATTATCCTACAAAACAAACTTTGTAAAGAAGGGTTAATCAATACCGATGGTGAGAAATTACTTTTTTTGATAAACATTTACCGCTTAAGATCGCCAGGAAACAATTTCATCTGTCATTTTCATTTGCCATGACAATTAACAAGATCCATAGACAATCACTTTCAAAAGTTGGGTTGTACCTCTGTTTTTACACATGGACAACTATACATTATTGTTTTAAGAGTTAAAAGCAAAAGAGGTTTGAAGGTTGTTGTTTGTGACGAGGATGATAATATCTCTAAAACTAAACTACAAAGGTCCATCTAGAAAGATGTAGCTTCAAGGGTCTACTTACAGGTTCTCAAGAAGTAAGCACAAAATACAATCTGAAATCTTTTTAATTTTCAATATATTATCAACCACAACCTGCTTTTAACTACATTTTCTAAGGACTATTAGGTGTTCACGGAATGGACAATGGCTATTAACGTGATTAGCTGTCACATACGTCATTTGTTATTCAAGACCATCAAATTTGGAGACAACAATGCATGGACGTTTATTTATTATAATTCTTACAAACTCAAATGTTTATCTGATAATTCACTTATTATCTGATTATTTCTTTCATATATTAACGGAACATGTTTACGTTCGATATTTACTTACTTTATTTACGTATATAACTTGCAAAAAAAATTCTTTGAAATATGTTCGGTGTTCGCAATATAATTTTTACTTACATTTTCAAATGACATTTAGGTGTGCACGAAATGAACATTGTCTATTAACTCGATTAGCGCTCACAGACGTCCTTTGCTACTCAAGACCATCATACGTGGAGACCAAAATGCATCGATGTTTATTTATTTTATTATTACAAACTCAAATGTTTTTTGAATAATTCACGCATTCTCTTATTATTTCTTTTATATATTAAGAGAACATGTTTACGTTCGATTATTTCTTTCATATAATGTCACTTCTTACAAAGAACATCTTTAAAATATACCCGGTGTTAAACGGGTCTTTAAGCTAGTTTGATGGATATAAAAAGCATTTTTTAATAACATTCACCATTCAAAAGTTATTCAACATCAACCATGTAATTCAAATATGGACTCCACTAGAGCTACATCCTTTAAAAAAAATCTCTAAATATTAGAGATGGTTGAGATGGTTTTTGTGTCTCCATTCTTCACATATAGAGAAAAAAACGTGTTTGGTGGAAAAGGTTCTAAGAGTTTGTTGAGGTAAAAGTATGTTGGGGAAAAGCAGGGTCGTCCTTCCATTGGGCTTTTATCCTCAGTAAGTCCGAATACAAGATAACACACGTTAGCTTCGCCCCGGATGTTATTTCAGGACCAAGCTTTGGTGTGAGAGTTAGTATCAGTAATAGAATGAGACTTGGGCGTTAGACCAAGTATAGTAAATGCGGTATGAAATGTATTGGTTTCATTGAAAGATCTTGGGGTATTTATACTGACCCCAAGTGTTTGGTCCCTAAACAACCATAGAGGAATGGGCCACCGATCTAGATGACTAGGACACTGTTCAACCCTAGGGAACAATATCCATAAATATCCGGATTGGCGGCGCACGCCTTGGTATTACTATCGACCGATGGTTATCAATGGTTACCTGGATAATAGGATGTCTTGGTCTTTCCCTAGATTCTGACATTGCTTATACATCGATTTTGTTACATTAATGCATAAGGTTCCTCTCGGCTGTGATTAGTGTAATCCGTTAGGTTCAAGTGAATGGGTCCCGCGGCCTAGGCCTAGCGGCCATATACGCGGGCATGTCTCCCTAGTGTTGTATCAGCATAAGTGGTGATGCAATACTTGAGCAAAAGTATTTAAGAATTTTTTTTTGGGATTGCGAGGGTCTTTCGCTTTGGTTTTATTAATGAACTACCGGACAGAAGTCATAATTACTAAGGGCTAAAAACTCGGTGAGTCATACCAGGTAACTGTGATGAAGCCACGAGCCTAAGCAATTTCCCACAAGCGATTGGTGGTTAAAGCCCACACAGCACTAGACATGACGCGGCGTTTGATTCCTCCCTCCTTTTCCTTTATAAATAGGGGTCTCCTCTCACTTTTACATTTACATCTTCCTTTTTACCACTCTCTGCACCGGGCAACGACTTTTTATTGTTTTTTCTCTTCATATCTTTCTTTTTTTCTTTTCAATTATACCTCGCTTCCGATCCTTCGTCCTGTCCTGGACCATTCGACACCTTGATATTCTGGATGCCGATCCGTTTGACCCAGCTTTAGAAGCCACCGTACTCCTTAAATTTGATATGCACCTTTACAAATCCTCACTTAACGAAACTCATGTTAAATGGCTTATTTTTGAGATGTATTGCCGGGCCATGAATATTACCCCTACCATGCCTCTTTTTCACGTATTCTATAAATTGTGCAAACAAGGTGACTGGTTTTCCTTTCAGAGTCGGGTTGGAAAAAATTGTAAACCATGTTTTAAAGATGCTCCCACCAGTTTAAAGAAGTGGCAGGATAAGTTTTTCTTGGTTGACTGGAGGGCCGCTCCAATCGCCATGCCTTAGAGGCATCACAATTCTAGCATGGCAAATCCATTCCCCCGATCCAGAGATTTTAGTAAGTCGGATGCTGAAAAGTTGCATGAGGTTGTCATAACTCTCCATAAACCATCTCCCAGCCTTCTGTATGCTGCTGGCCTTTCCCATTCTTGGAAGCATATCAGACATGTTTCCATATTAAAGGATCCGAAAGGGAAGGGTAATACCTTTATTTTCGTTAATTATTTACTTCGCTGATTTGACTATCGCTTTATGTTCCTTATTGTGTGTTTGATTGCTTCTTTCTTTTTACAGTTATTACAATGGTTGAGTTCTTGCATCTTCCCAAATTCCAAGGCTGCAAGGTAACCGCTCACACACTCCTACTGCCTGGTATAGCCCGAGTGACCCATTTGAATCCCCCAGCTGATAGGTTAGAAGATATTCCGCCGAAGATGGGGGAGATGGAGGTTGCAGAGATGCCGTGCAGGAAAGTGCTTGCCGAGAAGGAAAAGAAACAGAAGAAAGCTGAGGCGAGGGCTACGGCAAAGGCTGATGATCATGATCAAGTTGAATAGGTTGCTGGGAAGAAACGTGCAAGTGAGGAGGGAACTTACCGGAAGAAGAAAAGGAAAACACGCCTAGTACTCCCCCGTAATTAACTCTGAGCATGTTCCTCCATCGTCCACATCCGCCCTTAAATCATTCCAAGCCCCTGGAAACCCTTACCAACGAGGCACATGTTTTTGAGAGTGTTTTTGCTGGCCGGTTGAATGCATTAAGGAACCAAACTGACGAGCAAAGTCCTCCTTGCCATGATGTGATTCACGAGAATGTAGATGAACACATGGTGGATGGGGGGTGCTAGTAATGAGCATGGTGATGAAAACATTATTGATGAAGGTGTTGGGCCAATTCAGTGCCCAATGATCTTTCACTTAGGATTTGAATACAACATAACCTAAGTGTAAAACAGACCTTTAACATTTCAAGGTCACTGAGTGAATAGTCGCTCAGTGAGTTACCTTCAAGATGCGCAGCCTGAGTCTACAAGAAAGACTTACTTAGGTGAGGCCGGAAACTCATGAATGAAGCCGGTAGCCAAAGACAAGTGGATGGGTTACATGAGTCATGGCAATAACTCGGTTAGCCCCATAGGTATGATCGATCTCCACACTTATGAAGACCCCCCCCACCCTAAAGACAAAAGACTGAATAATAGGCGAGATAATTTGAAAGCAGATAAGTCCAAGCTCTTATCTCCAGAAGTCAACTTATCCTAAAAAGGGTATAAGACAAGTTCAGTGTCAGGAACTGAACTTGGAAAGAGAATTTGTCCCATACTTAGACTAGATATTGTAATAGGGACAAATCAGTACACATGTACTAACCTATTAGATCTAAGATAAGTGCTCAACACCCAAGAGGTGTGACCCTACCTAAGTAGTATAAATGTAACTCTTGTAAATGAGTAGATGTCAAGTTTGTGCATTCAAAGTCGTATCTTTCACAAACACACATCTACTTCTTCAAATCTACTAAGATTCCCCACTGAACCAATTCAGTTGGTTACATAGTAGTTATACTTTGCCAAACACATATAGTTTAATGCAAAGTTATTAGTGAGGAGATCACACATACACATTGTCATTCAATCCCCATTGTAGTTCCGCATACAATGGAGTATAATTCTTAATAAAAAGACTTAAACGTTGAAAAGTTAATTTTGTGTCTTTTACTTGCTATTTACATTTATGTACACAAATCTTTTCAAAACAACAATTAAGTTTACTTTACTTGCATGCCATGAGTTAGTTAATAATAACTTTGTAGTTATTGATCACTAACTAAGTGGGAACAACAAGCGGTATCAAGAGCCTATGGATTATTCTTATGATCCAGATCCTTTTGAATGACTACTAATAACATTTTATCAAAGTCAAAATTATTGTGTAAACTTCAAAAACTGCTACCGTTATTGCAATTTTTAAAGGAGAGAATACACATATTTTTGACTAAGATGATAAAAAAACCCACTCACTGATAACCAACACCAACCAGAACCTAGCACAAATCAAGAATCTAACCACAAAAAACCCACGTCTAGATCCTATCCAAAAACACCAATCCATACAACCAAAATCAAAAACCTTATCACAAAAAAGTCAATACAAAAAAATTCATTCGCTACCAAAAAAAATATAACAAAAAAAATCATCAACACCAGTATGCTCACTCAAAAAGAAATCCCAACTAAACATCAAAAACCAGATCACAAAACACATTTTACCATACCCCACAATCAAGAAACCCAAACCTAAGTTTCATGCAATCATAAGTAAATACAAAGGAGGGTTTAGCCTCGCATGTTAAAGATAAAGCAAGAACATAAATTAATCAAATAACACATAGACATATTGAACAATTAATGATAAACAATCTTACTTGATAAAAACATGGATTGAAGGTAGTTACAATAGGGTTTTGAGGTCCTAAAAATGACCTAAAAAGTTGCTAGACTAACTAAGGTTCGTCCCCCAAAAGTTATACAAAGTTATAGAGAAACTGACACGACAACGTCGCTTTGAAGTCCTGACATCGCTACATGGATGGTTATAGATACTCTTTAAGTCGGCCATGTCTTGACGTCGTCGCTAGATCTCTAACGCCGTCACCATTAGGATCCTCACGCCGTCACTTTATGATGACAACGCCGTCTCCACGCTCTGTATGCACAATTCTTTATGATTCTTGGTGTAGAGTCGTAATCTTTTCTGTCTCTTGTCTAAATGAGCCTAAGTCACGTGTATTTCCTCTAAATTGTTGATCCCAATCCTTGATCGATTCCTTAGCTTGTCTAAGGTTAAATTACCTTGGATAAATCCAAAATAACTTGTAGAAACTTTGTATGTATACTAAAGTGTATGCAGAATCTACACCTTAATATCGAGAAGTATAATGAATAGAACAGTAATTGTGAATGAACAAAGATATAACCAAATGCTCCAATATTATTAGATTAATAATACGAGTACTCTTCACTAGTACTAGGGTTTACAACCTTGAAGCTTTTCTAAATCGACTTGACAACTATGAAAACTTGTATCTCAACTAATGCCCTAGAGCCTCCTTTTATAGACTAAGGAGTACTAGTCTGCTTACAACATATACTAAAGATAAACATAAACTTATAGAATATTCTGATACAATCTATTCTATAATTATCTTCTAATCTTCATCTCCAAGTAATCCTTATCTCTTTACTCGTCTTTATCTTCCGACAGTAGCAATTCTTCTAGCAGTTGTAATCCAGCAGCATAAACTAAAGATAAACATAAACTTATAGAATATTCGGATACAATCTATTCTATAATTATCTTCCAATCTTCATCTCTAAGTAATCCTTATCTCTTTACTCGTCTTTATCTTCTGACAGTAGCAATTCTTCTAGCAGTTGTAATCCAGCAGCATAAACGTTTTGTACCAGCAGCACTAATAAGCATAAGCAGTAGTAACATTAGTACTAGCAGTACTAATATATACTAACAGTAGTAACTGTGTACTAGCAGTCTTAACTTTACCACTAGCAGCACTAACTACTTAGCATATATTCTAGGCTTTAACTTTGAACAGTCTTAACTTCAACAGGCAACAGTAACTTAATACTAACAGTACTAACTTATACTTGACAGTAGTAACTAGCAGTAGTAACTTTATACTACCAGTACTAACTACTTAGCATAATTTTCATTAGTATCACCAACAGTACTAAGTTATGCTTGACAGCACTAATGTATACCTGAGCAGCAGTAACTCTAAGAATCATCTTGAAGTCTTTAAGTCCCAACAAATTTTCTCATCAATACTTTTAGAAAATATAATTTATTAGTGATTAGCTTATTACTTTTTCACAAGAGTGATTTGCCAATTTGCTTATATTATATGTATATATATATATATATATATATATATATATATATATATATATA